>CATIWK010181046.1:0-15684 GCA_949634005.1 Mallotus japonicus
TCAACTAAGACAAATTTGACTATATCTAATTAATAGACTTGGGCTTTATGTTTGGGCCAACTCTTGGTCCTAGCCCAATCCATTAATCAAATGGGTCTAGACAAGATGCTTGGGCTTTGGATTAGTCCTAGGTCCAAAACTCTTTTGGGCCTAGGTCCATTACATTTGGGCCATTAATCCATGTCCAAAAGAAATAACATATATCCATTATTAATTTATTATCTTAATTAATATCTCATACTAATTAAGCACAAATTAATAATAAAACCTTTCTTTGAAATTAGATTTCATGATATGCTAGAATCATTGCTTTAAGCATAAATCCAATTTCATTAATCTTAATTAATTTATTAAACTCTTTAATCAATAATTAGATTAACATATAGAGATATCGTAAAACCTTTTAGGTGTGACTTACTAGGTTCATGTCTAATTGGCAATGAGAAGATAATATCAACACTTGATATTATTTAAAACTTTTTTAAGTCTAAATGTGAAAATCCCATATTCACATTTAGTTCTCATAAGTTGTGAGTGACCCCTAGCATCGATATCACAACTACCCAATTAGATATGAATTTATTTATCAATTTATATGAACACTTTGGTCATAATTACCGTGCACTAAAATCCCTTCATTAGAAGATCCTGATATAGCCTAGAGTCAAGGATTAATCAACCTTTAATAGCTATATCACTTAAACTTATCTCAAGTTCTATTCTTGATAAAACATAACAACTACTAGAAACTCTTTCTAGCACTGAAACTCTTTCAGACTGTTATGTTTGTCTTGGCCAAGAAATTATTCATCAAGAAAAGACTTAGATAGTTCTGGATCTTATCCCGGTTCACTCCAGGTAATGAATTCCATCTTGGTCGAGCACTCATCCCTACACTTGACTAATTAGAGCCACCACTCGCCATATACCCATGTGTGGTTAACACAAGTATGTAAGCGGTAACAAACTCTAACCACTCAAATGTGGATGACCGTGTCGCCTCAGGTCAAAGGACCATATGCACCATTATGACCTAGAATGTGATTATTGATCATAAGTGAATATCCTCACAATCACATATCTAACGTCATTGTTCGATCCACCCATCACATGAGCATCCACATGTCTATTCTGATATCTCATATCAAGTAGCATGAGACTCACTACGTCCCACTATTAGTATCACATACTAATCAAGGAAAATAGACAAAGGTGATAGTCTAATTAATATTACCCAAATATTAATTATTCGACTATGAACAATTTATAGCATATGTACTAAATAAATTTGTAACTCATATAATCAACTCTTAATAATAAATTTATTTAACATAATGCTAAAAGGGTAAATACTCAAATAAATAAATTCTTTATTTAAATGAATATTATATTGCCATAGGGATAATTTATAATGTCATAATTATTACAAAAATGGCACTAGGGTACATCTATGCTAACACAACTCTCTCCACTCTCTTGACCTCCTATCCCAAATATCATGTCGAACATCGTTTGACTTGACCTCCTTCTTTCTCCAATTTTATAGCATCTTGTTGTACTGAGTTCCACATACGCTCTACCATTGATGATAGAGGCATCACTCCTCGGACCCAAGCCAACAATACGCCTTCTGCATAAATAAAAAACAATTTACATGAAATATAATTACGTAAAAAATAATGACTATATATATATATATGAGTTTTTACTTGAACTCCTCCCAATATAAGTTCTTGAAATCAATGGGGACATCACTCTAAGTGTACCTGGCCTCATGCTACCTCTGATGTATCTTTTATGTTATATGATTACTAATAGAATGATTGTGTCAGGAGTGAATTTGTCAAAAAAATTTACACAAGTTTGTCAATATTTATACTTAATATTTGTACGTAAACTATTAATTAATTTACACTTACTTGTCACTATCGACACTAATCAATGTCCAAATTAGTGTGTGACCAGACTCTATAGAGGCAACAAAGGCTGTCGGTAGGGGATGAGAAGTAAAGGGAGGAGGCTGAGAAGGATAGGACTGAGAATGGGGAGGAGAAGTGACAAGGGAATGAACATCATCACCGACGGGTGTCTATGATGATACGGGTTAAAAAGAAGGTGCGTGTCATGACTATGACAATGGTGGCTGTGACAGTCCAGTGCGTGACACAGGTGGAAATAAAAGACAACATCTGCACATATATACATCCAAAAAATTTTAAAAAATCACTGAAATTTCTAAAGAAATTTTGGCAAAGTTTCATTTGTAACTACGCTTTGCCAGACCTTGTACCAAGGCTGAAAATTCTAAAATCAATTATTTAAACCTACAAATAAATAACACTTCCAAATATTCCACATGATACCACCAACTATTTCACATAATTCACATTCACATTACACTTCTATAGTATTGCGCATTTAATATATACTAATCGTGAATCCACGCTTTGAGCAGACTATAAATAATATACATATTTTAAAATAATTAATTAAATAATTTTAATAAATTAAAACTACAATTTAATTAAATATAAAAATTATAACTTAAAAATTTATTGTAATAATTTTATTTTATTATTTTTAAGAGTACATATATATTTTTAATATGTACAGTAATAATAATAATTAAATAAATAAAATAAAAGAAAAAATAGAAAATAGTTGTAAAAAGGAATATTTTAGTTAGAGTAAAAGACATGATTTTTAATGGAAAGGAAGAGTAATATTTTAGATATAATAGAATTATAGTGTTTTATATAGAATAGAACATGTGTATTTTAAAATAAGATAATTTATATTTAAAAATATTGTGAATTTTAATAACTCAACACATAAACCTTTAGGGCTAAATGTTGAATTATGAGGAAGGACACTTGTCAAGTTTTAGACTTAATAACTTTAGAGTTCAACATTTAATATATATATGACTTCAGAGTTAAGTGAGAGTAATGAGTAATCATGTAACTAGTGTAGAACGGTGATATAATTCGTATAGAACCGGATGTAAATCTATTTATAAAAAGGTCTCTAATTTTTTATGGGTGTAAATATATTGTTTAATAGTAAAAAAAAAAAGAGAGAGAGATAGAGAATTGCAAAGAAAAAAAAGAAAAAGAAAACAGCTTATTACGAAATGTTAGGTTTTGTACTAGAATGTATATAATAGTGTTTTAGATTAGTAATTGAATAATTTGGGGTAGAAAGAATTCCAATATTATTAGATTAGTACTAAGAATATAACAATATTTTAGTAGGAATATAATAGAATTTCAAATGTGATTGTAAATTTTTTTAATATTTTATATTTAAAAAATATTATGAATTTAAAAAATTTATACATCAATTTTTTTTTAAAAAATATAGAAATATAAGAAATTTTATTGCTCAACATTTAATATATATTAATTAATGTGCTTCTGGAATTTTCTTGTTTCTTATATCAAGTTACTGGATTAAGGTCCTAAACTAGAGAACAATAAGATTATTAGTACCTTCTGATTTTTTAAATTTAATTTATGAAACTCTTAAATTTTTTAATATTGAAGAAATTGGAAAGGTGATTAGAATTTTGTCTAAAAAAAGTTTGAGGAGAAACACTAGGCCTGCCATTTATTCCAATTTGAATTCGGATCCTTTTTATGGGCCAATCCAACTTCTGCCCAAACTACTACTAATTTACATTTGCCAACTCGTAAAATGATAGTTACCATTGTTAACATAAAATGTAGGTATATATATATATATATATATATATATAGGAGGTGAAGATCTTCACCTATCATTAGATTATTTAACTTTCAGTAAAAGTGGATAATTACTTGTAACAAATAGTTGAGTAAAATTTCAAAAAAGAATATATAGTTCAACAATCATTGGCTAACATTCAAAAAAGAAAAAATTCTTAATGCATAAGATCGGCATGAAATATGTCATCTTAAAATTATTCGAGATGGTGCTTCAAAAAAAAAAAATTTATTCGAGATGATAATTCAATAAAATTAAAATAATTAAGTTTCAAAGCTAATTTAATTATAAAAGTTGCAAATTGCATTAATCTTTATTTATAATTTTGTGCAACTCCCACCACGGTTGCTCAATTGCTTAAGATATATAACAAAGTGAATAATAAAAAAAATACAAATTGACTTAAAAAAAAAAAGGAAAAATGCAATAAAATACTATGTGTGAAGCATTTTTTCATTTAAAGAATTGTGATTTTTTTTCGTAATATTTAAGTGTCTGTAGTTTGACTCTACTAGTATTTTGATACCATACTCAGTAATATTGTTAAAAATATATGATGTAATGTTAAAATAATATGAATTTTTAATAGTAAAATTATTTACTAAGTAATATAGCATTCAACTAATTAAAATAAATTTGTAATAAATAAAAATAAAATGTATTTTAAATTTTATTATGAAAAAAATAAGTATTAAAATAAATTTGTAATATTTTTAAAAGTATTTAAGTAGTTATGTTAATGGTAAATCACATGTAAAACATTTATATTATTGAAAGGAAGTGTTATATTAAAGTTTTATTATAAAATAATAACGAAATTAATTGATATGATATTAAAGTGCTAAAAAATGAAATCACATATTTCCAAATGTTATTAAAAAAAAAACATAAAATCTTTTAAGTAAAAATACATTTAACAATAAAGTCTTTTTTTTTTTATGAAGTGTTACACCAAAAATTATAATTATGCAAAAAGATTCTATAGATTCCTTGATTGGACTTTCGAGATTTGGTATATATTTATAAACTCATGGAAATCATTTTAATTAAAAAAAATCTAAAACCTCCTAATATGACAAATTCTGTAATTATGATTTGGAAAAAAAAAAAAAGCAAAATCTATATATTTGTATCTTGTAGCTTTAGCAATGAGGAAAAGAAAAATTGCCGAAATTGTTAAATATAAAAACATATAAACACTTCTTTAAAAAAAAAAAAAAAAAAAAAAAAAAAAAGAAGGGAAATTAAGTCAAACATCTAGAACTTAATAGTTTGACAACCGCCATCTATTTGAGAGCAAGATGCATACCTACTAAAATAGGGAAATCAAAGTGCGTATCTTCTAATATAAGCCTAATATATATGTATATTTTAATTTTTATTTAAAATTTTGACTATTGTAACATTTAAAATTAGTTTAATTATATATATATATACCCACAAAAGAGAATAAACAAAATTATAAAAAAAATTTCACTCATTATTATATAAAAATTGGATAATTTAATCATTTACTAATAAAATAAAATAAAATAAATTAAAAGTGTAATTCTAATTTAATTGAAAGTATATTTCCTATTATGATTAGATTAACTTCTATTTTATACTTAATAAAATTTAAATTAATTAAAATGTAATTCTAATTTAATTAAAAGTATGTTTCCTATTTTAATTAGGTTAATTTCAATTTTATCTCTAATAAAAATTAAATTAATTAAAAAAATTTAGTAGTAATTTTGTTAAAAATATATATATTTTTTATTTTAATTAGGTCTACTTTTATTTTATCTAATATAAATCAAATTAAATAACATAATTTTATAAGTCCTACTAAAATAAATTTAATAAGTAAATAATTAAAACCAAAATTATTAAATTTTATAAAATAATTATTTATGAAAATATTAATGTTAAAAATGTTGAAAGATTGTTATGTTTAAATAGAAAATTTATAAAGAATGTAATAAATTAGTATATTATAACACTATCAAGTTTGTAAAAATTAGATTATTATTTAGATAAAAAATATTGAAAGAGTTGTATAATTGTTCAAATGGAAATTGATTAAATTTTTTATAAGTCACTATGTTATAATGCAATACTATCAATATTGAAAAATTAGATTGACATATAAATAAAACAATATTATTCCCAAAAAAAAAAATATTCTTATTATTTTTAAATTTTATTAAATTAAAGTTTATTAAGTAAATAAATAAAATAAAATAAATTATTTTTTATATCTTGTATCTGTAATTATATTTTAAAAAATAAGCATATAATTTGTTCAAGAGTTGTATTTTTTAATAAAAGTAGTATAATTATCGTTTTTAGATATTTTTATGAAATTTAATAAAAAAGAATTAAAAATAAATTAATTAATCTCTATCATTTATTAATTAAAATTAAAAAAATTACATTAAATTTCTTTGGAGCGAATAAAAATATTAATATTAAAAATGTTGAAGAAATAATGTGTCACTGTTTAAATAAAAAATTTACTAAATTTGTAATAAATTATAAGTTTAATGATGTTGCAATATTTAAATTGTCATATAGAAAATATAACATTTTATTATTTTTAAAATTTTTATTAAAAAAATAACTAATAATTTTTTATTTTTTATGATTAATTATGGCCATAATATTTTTTTTTTATCTAAAATTAGTTCTAGAGTTAAGAAAAATATCAATTATAAAAATATTGAAAGAATATCATATAATTATTTAAATAAAAAATTATCAAATTTGTAATGAATTATAACTATATTAAGTTAATATCAAATTATTTTATAAATAAATAACAATTTTATTATTTTCAAACTTTTATGTAATAATAATAATAATAATAATAATAATATCAACTATCAAAATACATGTTTAATAGTTTAAATATTATTACGAATCTAAAATTTTTTTTATTCAAGTGTGAAGTATATGATTATATATGTATATATATATATATATATATATATATATATATATATAATTGACTAATTTAATAATTTTAATAATTGGTTTAGGTGTCTACAAAATATATATAATAAACATTAATTATAAAACGTAAAATTCAATTATAGTGAATTTATCAAATTAAAAAGTAAAATTTTTTTTAGGGTGATTAGGCCTACTATAAATAAATAGGCATATGATAGGAAGAAAAAAAATATCAGTAAAAACTAAAAAGTGAGTAATTAATTAGTGGCTCAAACAATCAAGTTTACTAAAAGGTTGCCTTATACAATCACAACTCTCCCCATGTGATAATTATAATTTCTTAAAAAGAAACCCACGTGGCCCAACGGTCGAATATTCGTCATCCACCACTTAAAAGTTTTGACCTACACTACCTTTTTATTTTTTTTGATGAAGCGTTAAATGTTTGTTTTATATTTATTTGTAAATTTGAGTGGGTATATTTGGTCTAAATGAAAATTTCATAAAATTTATTTTTAATTTTATTTTTTAATTTTATAAAATTATTTAATACTAAATTTATTTTTATTGATAAAATGTGTTTATTTCAAATAAATTTTATTTAAAATTAATTGGAAAATCAAATAAATTTATGTAATGCCTGAATATAAAAGATTTGAGTATGAATTTAGATTTCAATTAAATCTTTTATTTAGGAATTATATGAATTTGTGTATATAAAAATTTGAAACAAATCTATAATAAATTTAATAATACATTTAATGAAATTTGGAAATAATATATAATTATATGTTATTTAAAATCCTTAAAATTTAAAATTTCAAATCAAATCTTTCATTCAAATAGAATTGAAGTAAATAAAGATAAATATTTTACATTTAACCAATAAAATAAGATGCGTATTTTAATTTTACATATCTATCTGTAAATAATAAGCTTTAGGCAAGAATTTTATTTAATTTAATATATTTTCAATTTCCACCATTTTCCCTCCAAAATTCCAAATCTCTCAAATCCGATTCCATTCCCTCCAATTCTCTTTCTTTTTTTCAAATAATTGGATTGTTGTCTCCTCCAATTCGTCCTATTTAATTTCCACAATGAAAAGTCCCTCTTCTTCACTTCCAATTTCCTGTTTCAAAACCCTAAGTCTGAACTCTCTGCCTTCTTTCAATGGCTGCTCTCAGATCCTCAATTTCCTTAGCCGCCGCCGCCTCCTCCCCCTCCATTGATGGCCTCAGTCAAAAAACTGCCGGTGAGATTCATGTCATTGTGGGTCCTATGTTTGCTGGAAAAACCACTGCTCTTCTCCGTCGTATCAATTCCGAAGGCAACAATGGCAGGTTTGTATCTCTCAGTTCTGTGGTTGAGATTTTTAATAGAAATAATTCGATTGATTAAAGTAAAAATTGTGTTGTAGAAATGTAGCTATGATAAAATCAAGCAAGGATACAAGATATGCTAGAGATTCAGTGGTTACTCATGATGGATTGAAATTTCCTTGCTGGGCTTTGCCAGATCTTACCTCTTTTCAAGACAGGCTTGGTCATGATGCTTATCAAAAGGTTATCTTTCTTTTATATTTTAATCTTTTCCAGAATCCAAAATTTTGAATCTTTTTTTGTTTTTTTAAAAATTCCCTTGTTGCGTTGCTTGTTATTGGTGACAGATTGATGTTATTGGCATCGATGAAGCTCAATTCTTCGAAGATCTGTATGATTTCTGCTGTCAGGCTGCTGATCATGATGGTAAAACTGTAATAGTAGCAGGGCTTGATGGGGATTATTTGAGGTACTGTTCAATTTTTCTCTATGCCGTTGATTGTTTTAGGATAATGATGTTTAATTCATTACAACAACTTTGATTTGCAGGAGGAGCTTTGGTTCTGTGCTTGATGTGATTCCTGTTGCTGATACTGTAACTAAATTGACTGCGCGATGTGAACTTTGCGGCAAACGAGCTTTCTTTACTTTAAGGAAGACAGCAGAGACACAGACAGAACTAATTGGTGGCGCTGATATGTATATGCCTGTTTGCCGTCAACACTATGTCAACGGACAAGTGGTTATGGAAGCTGCTAGGAGTGTCCTGGATTCATGTAAAGTTCAATCTGACTCACACCTTGAGGTAGCTGCTGCTGCTGCTGTGTAATGACTGGATCTTCTCATCTGTTTACAGGGCAACTGATGTTTTCGTTTGGTTTGGGTTCTATCAGTTACTTGTGGGGTTATGTTATTATCTTTTGTAGCCTCTCATTGAAGGCAGCGCAACCTGCTTCTCATGTCATGTATAGTAAATATATATAGGTTGTGTTTCTCATATAAGCTTATGTTTATCTATTGATTTGAAGCATTAATCGGTATACAGTACTCAGCTTCTTTATGCATCCAATCCATGTCATGCCTGAGAAGACTCCGCAATTTTTACTATATACTAATGGTGGCTAAAATATATTAACTATGATTGAAGAACAATAACTATTGAAACGATGAAAATGATTTCACTGCAGTCTGTGTTTGTCCTTGTTAGTGCGTAGCTATACAGTATGGAAACGGAAACAATAAAATGGAGAAATGTGGAAACGGATATGGTGAAACAACATTTTTTAAGAATGTAGGAATGTATAAATATTAAAAGCATAGGGCATATAAATAAAGGATAATGTTGGATGTCGCGAGTTGCGACATCCAACAATACTGGCGCGGGGGGTGAAAAGCCAAAAATCACCCCCTCCAATTGATGACCCCCCATGTATTGGGGGGAAAAAATGGAACGTCAAAATTTTTTTGTTTTTTATAGGGACTAAAAAGATTATTTTCTAGAGACTAAAGTAGTAATTGTTAGGAACTAAAGTGGTAATTATCGCGGGTCGCGATGTCGCGACCCGCGACATATATCGTTATCCATAAATAAACTAGAAATCAATCAACAAACAATAATTGGATTTAATGTTCATCCTCAGCTGCAAGCTCTCTTATCTGCAGATCAAGCTTGTAATTTTCCTTCTTAATTAATACATCTTTTATTGTTCGAAAAAAAAAAAACAATAAATGGATAATGAAGTTGAAAATTGTAGCATGCATCTCTAAGCTATAAAATATACAAATAAGACATCCAAACAACAAATTAAACAATCAGCTTTCATCATTGCCTCGCCTAACAGAAGAACACAACAATTGGGAGATCATACAACAGCTTGAACACCCTCTGTATTCTATATCTGATGTGTCTTTCTTTCCAGGACCAGCTAATCATCATCAAAATCAAAATTCCAGCCATGGAAATTGAAACCAAAGTCATCAAGGCACGTCACAATCTGATTGAAATTAACGCCATTAAAAGTTGGTTCCCAGGAATCAAGGCATGTCAGCATCTGATTGAAATCATCCCAGTCACGTTCATCTCTTTCTTGTTTTGTATTCATATATTTCTCCTCCTCTGTATTTTCCTCCACAGTAACCAAAGCTGGAATGGCCTCTGGTTGTGAACAAACACTTGAGCACAATGTTTCTTGATTGTGGAGAGTGATCTCTGTCTCCAACCTGTTCCTCTTTTCTGATGGAGCGTCCAAATCCTTAGTTTGGTTCCTTTTTCTCTTAGTACTACTCTTTTTATTCCTCTTCTTCCCCTCCTCTGCCTCCACCTCCATAGAACTAGCAGCTCTGTCCTTCTTTCGCAATGGACAGAGTACCCAAAGAGAATTCTGATTCGGAAGACTGTATTCATGCATGATCCAAAGCCCATTCTGTTCAGGCACTGCTGGGTTCTCATAGCGAAACCTTTTCTTCAGTCCTTGTAAAACCATCTCACAATCATCGGTGCTGCTGTTGGTGAGTTCAATTTCAAATGGTTCTCCGCTATCCTCTCCGATCCACGTTCCCATGCGATCAATGCCAACGGTTCGATCAAATCGTTTAGAATCGTTGCCGTTTTTCTTCTTGAGCATGGTGAAGAAATAGAGATCATCTTTCAGAGTCAAGCAACCCCCGCTAAACCTCTCCCACAGAGTCCATGGCTCATCGTCTCCGTACAAATCGCATATTCTGACAATGGAGAGATCAACAGCCAAAAGAGTTCCTGTAATCTGCCCATAAAGATAGTGGCGGAACAATTCAGAGTCCTTGGGAGCGAATCTGAAACCAGAAACTTGAGGAATTCGTTTTTCCTGCTGCATTGTGGTCGCTTCTTGATTCCGATTCATAACAGTAAGTAAGTTTTGTTTCTTGACCAAATCGAATAAAGAAGAAGAAGAAAGAGATGGCAGTGACTTTGGATTCTACAAGCTAAAGCTAAAGCAAGAAACTATCACTAATGGCGGTGATGGTTTGGGCGTTTTGGTTTTGTTTTGTTCATTAATTAGCCCTAACTGTGATTGGTCGCAAAAACTACAGAATCTAAAGACAGACGCTGATTGAATGTAAAATTTACTTGCCACAGAAGTCTGTTTTATTTATTTAATTATTTTTCCCACTTAAATCTCCAATTCGTCTTATTATTAGGAAATTCTAGGGTTATTTTAATTTTTACTTACTTTGATTTTACTTTAATTTATTTATCATTGGATGAAAGTGTATTTTTTTATCCAATGATGGTTATTAAAAAAGTAAATTTTATTTTGTAAAAATCAAAGTAACCCTAGAATGCACCCTTATTATTATTATTATTATTATTACAACAATTTTAAAATATAATTACTAATAAATATATTAATTTTTTACTTAGTTTTAAATTTATGATTTTAGACACATAACACTAATTAAATCAAATAATACAATATATCTAATATATTAATGTTCTTAAGCATTGAACAATAAAGTAATATTATCTTTTATTTTATAAAAATGAAATATTTTTAAAAATTAAATAAGCAATTAGTAAAAAATTATTTTAACTTCTTTAAAAAATTAATTAGTAAAAATTTAATAAGCAATTGTTAAATGTATACTATCTCTCTCGCAACTATTATATATAATAAAATAAATTAAAAATTATTTTTTATGAAAATTAAATTAATTTTATAATCTTAATAAATGTTTCACTTTGATAGTAAAAAGTAAATTGACTAATATTACTTTAATATTGATTATACAATCAAATTAAGATCAAAATTAAAAAAATTATAATAGTTTTTCTATTTCCATATTTCAAAAGATTACATGACCTGTTTTAATTGTTATAGTTGTCATACTTTTATTTGAATTTTAAATTTTCAATTTAAGTCAAATTATATCAATATAAATTTAAGCTTGTTTCTCTTTCTAAAAAAAATTAAACTAATATTGTAATTATTAAATTATTTTTATGTAATTTTTCAGTATTAAAAAATTATGGGATCTTTATATAAATGTACCAAAAACTAAAAAAATTTTCAAAAATGTTGTTGACGGGTAAATGCTCTGAATGGTACCAAAATTTTACACTCGATTACAAAATGTTACTTTAATTTGTATTTTTTTGGTACCAAAACATCGGTTTTAGTTGCACCGGGAAGTCCCAAAAACACAATCAGGCCAAATTTGATGATGTGGCAACCAGAAATTCCCTGTTAGCAGCCACATCATATACCACATCGGCAAACTGTTGTAACTTATTTGATGTTTTGCTTTTCGGACTAGTAGAGAGAATTCTGAAATAATCTAATTCTGAACAAGTAGCATCATTAACTTAAGTTTTTTTTTTGTTTTTTTTCACTTTTTGTTTTTTAATTGCTGATGTGTCATACGATGTGGCTGCTGATGGGGCATCTCCGATTGCCACGTCATTACATTTGGCCTGATTGTGTTTTTGGGACTTCCCGGTGCAACTAAAATCGATGTTTTGGTACCAAAAAGATACAAATTGAAGTAATAGTACCATTTTGTAATCGAGTGCAAAGTTTTGGTACCGTTCATAGAATTTACCCAGCTTTACACCTTTCAATTGATTCGTAGTTGGTGCCGTTAAGTTTGTCTATTGAATAGGAAACTTTGGGAAGTAAAAGAAATATTGTTTAGAAGCAGGTGCAAAGCAGATTCTAATATCTTCAAAATTATGCTAAAGCTTTCTTTAACATAAAAGAAAAGGGTAGTTGACAGTATATTAAACCATCATGATTTGAAGAGCTAGGATATCTTGAATTGCTGGAAGGACCTGCACCTTTTGTATTATTGATCCTGCGAGAAAAACTATTCCATATTAGTTTTCCATGCAATGAAGCACAACGATAACATGAAGGCAAAAGAAAAATGAAAAAAGAAGTAACTCACAATGGATTTAAACCCTGCATCTCTTACACCACGAGAGAACTTCTCAGCTACAAACTTTTCAGCCTGAGCCTTTAAAGCAGTCTTCTCAGACAATGCTCTCTTTAAGGCACATTCTTTAGCTTCTGCAGTTGCTCTCTCTACTACAGCATGTTCAGCCTTTAGTTTGGCTTCCATAGATGCTTTTTCCATTGCTGACTTGCCATTAGCTTCTGTACAAGCCTTTTCTAACTTTTCCCAAGCTCCTGCCATCATTCTTTGATGAGCTTTTATGGCTGCTTTCTCTGCAGCAGCACTTTCCGCCCTATCTTGAGCTTTAGTAAATGCCCTTTCACATAGAAGTGGTGTATTAGTTCTATATGGTGGGGTCCACTATTAGCTATGTCAGCATTACTAACAGCTGCTTAATGTTTCTATTAATTAAAATAAGGGCTTAAATAGTTGGTTTTTCAAAAAATTATTTTTTTAGCCAAAAGAAAAAAAGAAAAGGGGCTTATCAGCGCCTCGCTGAAAACGTTAGGGGTAAAAATGTACCTTTGCTAAAAAAAAAAAAAGCAATGCTAAACGGCTAGAATCTAGCCACATTTTTTTGGCTAGAAATGACCATTATGTCATCTTAGATGGAGAATGAGGACAATTCATGGAAAATTACAGAAGTATAATACCAATCGTATCCTTTTTATAAAATTTTGAATGAAGGACCACCACTTATTAGTAATAATTATGAAATTAAAGATTGGTCTACTCCACACACTAATCAAGAAAACTATTGAGTATAAGAAAAAAAAAGGAAGACAGAGAGAGAAATTAACGGAAATTAATTGTTGTGGCCCTATGTATAGTACTTTTTTTTTTCTTTCTTTCGTTTTACCATGGAAATACTATAATACATGCATATACATATGTTCTATTTATTTTAAATTTTTTGTTTGTTTAAAAAAATATAATGAGGGTCAATCAAGTTAGGTTGTAGTGCATCCAATGCGACTGGACCATTCAAAATAAGGGTATGTTTCTTCATAAACTTGGAGAACCTCCAGAATTCCATAATCTGTTTATTGATAGGGAATATTTTTAGAACTTTGTTTTTTTATTTCTTAATTTGTCTTTTTTAATTAACATTTGTGGAGATTCATTTGTTTTGCAATAAAAAAAAATTGTTCAAAGCATATATTAGTTTTCGTCCAATTTTATTTATATGCTTCATAATTTTTTTTCTTTGCTTTCTATATCAAATTCAACTAAAATTTAATTTTTTTACTTATGTGGATGCATTCGAAATTTCTTTAATTATTAATAAAGTTTCAGTTCATTAATGACCAAATTGAACTGATATAGTGTGAAGTTCCAGCTTGATTAATTATATAAAATTTTAAAGTATATATACTTTAAAATATTCAAACTGGTTTAGAGTTCTAACTCAACTCAATTTGATAAAATATTTTATAATTATATTAAGATAAAATGGTAAACTACCCAAGAGGGTGTGGATGAGTTAGCAAAATACTCTTCCAGTTTAATCAGATGTCTCAAGTTCGAGCCTTGGATATATATCTATTTTAAAAACTCTCCGAATCCAAATTAGTCGAGTTCTACAGGATACTGAATACCGGGTGCATCAAATGCAAAAATAAAATGGTAAACTTATAAATATATACAAGTTGAACTCAACTCAAGAAACATATTCTCATTTTCTGTTTGTTTAAAGTTTTTTGTTCATTTTGAATGTTCTTATTTTGAATGGTCCAGTTGCAAAAATTGCAAAAAAAATATTCATCTAAGACTTTCAAGCGATCAAAATCCCAAAACTCAAAAAGTTAATATTATAGTTACATGCAGGTGGTAATATGTTTTTAAGTTTTTTCTTTCTACCATACACTTATTGATCTACAAATATTATCATAATAAAGTAAAACCTAATATTTCAACTTGATTAATTAACAAATTTTTAAAAATATATATTTTAAAATATTCAAACTTGACTTGAATTCAAACTCGACTCGATTTGATAAAAGATATTTATAATTATATTAAAATAAAAGGGTAAAATAGTAAATATATAAAAGTTCGATTAAGCTCATGAACCTATCGAGTCACATATTTAGAATCTCGAACTCGACTCGGTAATCTACTAGAGTAGCTCAAGCGTAACTTGCAAATAATTGAGTCGATTTCGAATTTTTTCCAAGTAACTCGCGAATCGATTTGACTCAGTTGCCCCCTATCTATATATATCAGTATACAATAAAAATAATAATTATAATAATATTATTTACCTCATCAATTTTAAAAAATATCAATAATATTATATTACTTAATGACAATAATAATTAATTAATTATCAAATATAATAATAATAATAATATATTAATTAATAAAAAAGACCTTTTTTAATATAATTACTTACTTTAATTAAAATGACATAATTAAAATGAATAAAAAACTTTTTGAATTTTAGTCTATTAACAATACCCAATAAAAAAAATTAGTTTAATGATACTACTGGAACCTTAACTATTTTATTTATAACATTATATAGTTTTTTTTATTTATTTTGGCATATTGAAATTTAAAAAATAATGGTAAATTTATTAAAAATAAAGAGGAAATAAAAAAGAGGAAAAGAAAAAATTAAAATAAAAAAAAATTGTACTTTAAGATAAAATGTCAAAAAGTTTATGAAATAAAATCCCAAAAAATATAATGGCTAATGCTCTACCAATAAAAAAAATCGAAAAGCAAGAAAAAATAAAGAGAAAAT
>CATIWK010181050.1:0-18339 GCA_949634005.1 Mallotus japonicus
TTAAATGAATAAATATTTAATTTCAACTAATTCTAAACATATAAAATGTTAAAAATTAGCTTGAAAATACTAAAATTAAAATTAAAAACTAATATAAAAATTATGAAAATTTATTTTAAAATATATTATTTGAATCTATATATTTTTTTATCCATATAAACATTAATTTATAAAATATACTAATTTATATATTTTATATATTTAAAGGTTAAATAAAAAAATAATAAAAATAGAGCTGTCAAAAGTTTAAAGGTGAAACTATGCCTTTGACCATAAATATATAACTCATACATAATAAAATTGTATGTTATATCCATTTATTATCTTATTAATTTGCCCATCAAAGTAGAAAAATTTGTTACTGAATCATTCTAACATATGATAACATAAGTACGTGTGCAACATAAATACATTGTTATTATCGAGGTTCTATTCAATATAATAAACGTCAGTCACATAGGATCCCTCCCTAGTGGTTCACCGTATGTTTAATGCTTTTCTGATCTTACAAAAAAAAAAAAAGCAAAAATCATTTTTAAGCCTATGAACTATATCGGTTTTTTTATTGAGCTCCTATTATTTTATTGTATTACATTGAACCCCTTATACTATTATTTATGTATACATTGAGCCCCTATACTATTATTTATGTAATACATTGAGCCCCTAAAATTTTTACACATTTCTATGGAATTTGTCAAATTGGAGCTCAATAGCTATATAAATAATAGCATAGGGGCTCAATGCAATGCAATAAAACGATGGAGGCTCAATAGAAAAAACTGTTATAGTTCAGGGGCTTAAAAATGGATTTTGCCTAAAAAAAATTAAGAGGTTGCAAAAACTTTTTGGTCGCTGCTACCAATTAATAGCAATCAATTTTTAAAATAATTAAGATTATAGAGGTATTTGTTTTAGCTGTTGGGATATAGCTAATAGCTGTTCACTTCCCAACAGCTAGAAAAATCTGTTTGATTAATGTTTTTAAAAAGGAGCTAGTAGCTGATAGATTCCCAAACAACAACAGTTCATAAAAGCTTAAATTTGAAACTTTTCACCAACAGCTCCCATATATCCAAAAAAAATTACCTAATTAACCTCATGTATTTAAATATAATTATCTAAATATCTTTATCTCTTTAAATTAAACTAATAGCTATATTTTTATATGTTAATTTTTTTCCTTTATATATATATACACACACAAACACAAAAGATATTAAATTATTATTATTAGTAGTAGTACTACATTTGAGCATATAATTTTCAATATTTAAAAATTATAGATCTAAAATATTTGTTAATATTAATATGTAGAATGAAATACAATTCAAAATATAGATAAATAAATTACAATAAATGTAAAATTTAAAATTTTTTAAAAATTAATTAATATCTATAATAGTCATTTAACATATAAACATCAACAGCTGCAAATGATTTCACCAAACATATAACATTAATCAGCTACCAGCTATCAGCAGCAACTATCAGCTAACAGTTATCAGCAACAACTTAACCAAACAGACCCTTAATAAGCTCTATTTTGGAGTTTCTTCTCATATAGCTGATTTGTATTTATTTTTATTTAGACTATTTTACCCCTATTTAAAAATAACTAATAACAAATAACTTCATTTAAATTAAAATTAAATGTATATAATTAATTTTTTATAGTTCATAATTAAATAAATATTGTAAATTATAATTAATAATTAAATAATTATTATATTTATACCTATAATTATTTTTAAAAAAATTATACAATAATATTTATATTTTAAAATTTATTTTAAAATAATTTATATTAATTATTTTAATAATATAGAAATTAAAGACAATAAATTATTGTTTATTACTAAATATATTTTTTAAATCATTTGTATAACTAAAAAATATTATAAGAATTAAGAAGTATATGAAATTATATTTACAAATAAATAATACTTTTAATGATCATTTAACATACAAATAGCATCATCTAACAAAATTTTATCTAATACTTCATATTTATCAACTAACAACAACTAAACTAAACAGCCCTAAGTTCACAAACACATCCACATACTAGCTCCAGCAATTATCTCCAAAAGGAGTAAAGCAAAATTCATTTCCCCAGAGAACAGGAAAAGCAAAAAAGATGAAGTTGGAAATCTTGATCTTTAATTTGACTCATCAGTGGATAATTTTATGAAGCATATTATATATTACGATCGGTTAATCGAGGTGCTTGTGATTTGATGAACCTGCAGTTGCAAAAACTAAAAAGCAAGAAACAAAGAAAAAAGCAGAAAGAAACAAAAACAAAATAGACAAATCAAGCCCCACAGGCACAGCCACAGAGCTACCATTTCCATGCATCAGTCGAGTTGTCACCTGATCGAATTTCTCAAATGTTTACAAGTGCTATCGACCAACAATACACTTCATAACTTTAGCTTCTTTAACATGTCACCATCCATCCTAATTCCTAAAACAAACAAACAAACAAACAAACAAACCCATTTTTTTACTATTATTATTATTCTTTTCATGTTTCTTATCCTTTTTTGGGAACCAAACATTCATTCAATCCTTCTTTTCCAGCCAGAAGAAAAGCAAATCAAAAGAAAAAAATTATTATAGTGATAATTATATTACCTTAGAGTGTAAACTATTGCATGATCCACATTCCAAGTTCAGACGTCTACCACCGCCAGAAGTCGCTGCTGCTGCAAACTGCAGATGCCACAAGCCGGCGGCCAGCTTCCTGGCTGATACCTCGTTAGCCTTTGCACCTCTACTTCCAGCTGCTGCAGAGGACGGGGAATGGTTTTTGATATCACAGAACTTCCAGAACGCGAGAGGTGTTGCCGGAGCAACCACCCACTTCCTGCGACGGAAAACGGTGTGATATCTTCGGCGGTGCGGAGTGCGCGGCGGGTGGTGTGGAAGACGAGGACGACGTATGAAGTTCATTGGTTACGTAGTATTAAAGGGGTGGTACCGATGAGGCCATAAGAGTTGTCGAGTGAGCTGGAAGCTGCAGCCTTTTTATATCATATGGTTTTGGGAAAAATTATAAATTTGGTGTCTGAATTTTTGTGGTTTTTTTATTTGAGTTTCTGAACTATTTTTTTTTTTCTATTTGAGTGACTGAACTTTGAAAAACATATTAATCATATATATCTGGCCTATTTTAAGCTAATTGTGTGCTTAGTCAGCTCAAACGGAGTCCACTTTTTTTCAGCTCATATGCCATTTTTTTCAGCTCATCCCTATTTGAGTGTCTGAACTTTAAAAAAACATATCAATCATATGTATCTGGCCTATTTTAAGCTGACTGTGTGCTTAGTCAGCTCAAACGGGATCCACTTTTTTTCAGCTCACATGCCATTTTTTCAACTCATCCCCCACTATTGTCCACTTAAAAAATGGTAAAGATAGCTGGAAAAAAATGGACTCCATTTGAGCTGACTAAGTACACAGTCAGCTAAAAATAGGCTAGATACACTTGATTGATATGTTTTTTCAAAGTTCAGACACTCAAATAGAAAAAAAATAGTTCAGACACTCAAATAGAAAAACCACAAAAGTTCAGACATCAAATTTGTAATTTCTCCTATGGTTTTGCATGTGTAGTGTCCTGGAATTTTTTTTTATAAATAAAATAAAATAAAATATTTATATTGTAAATACATAAAAAAAAACAGAAATACTATTTTATTTTTATTTTTTTCTCTTCGTTATTTGAAAAAAAAATGAAGGATCTTGAATATAATGACAATTAAAAATTCAAAATTATAGAGCCAAAAAAAAATTTCAAAATATAATGACTTTTAGTATAGTTCTAAATTCTCACATGACAGATTATATTTTTATATGTTTTTATATTGAATGAATTTTTATATTTATTTATAATACAAATTCAATAAAAATATATTTATTTAGCTTAGGTATATATAAAAATGACAGGATATGGGTCGCGCTTTGTTAATTCGCGAATAAGATAAAAAATTTTGGGGAATATGAGTTATTTTAAATTTATTTTTTTTTTTATGAAATTTCAATTTTTAAACAATTTTTTATTTAGAATATAGAACTTAAAGTGTATTGGGGTGAACTTGTCGTGTCAGAATTTAAACACTTATAGTTTGTAATTTTTTTTATTTTTCATAATATAAATATATAAAAAAGGAGGGATAAAAAGATACACGTGGCTTCTCATTACAGTAGCGAATTTTTCCATATAAGAATGTGTCGTGCCATTTTAAGAAAGATTATTATTATTATTATTATTTTAGTGAATATTGAACTCATAATGCCTCTTTTGGAGGTGATAAGACAAGTTGGAGGTCTTAAATTCGATTCTTCTTTTAAATATTCAAGAGATTTATTATCTTAAAACTTATTTTTAAGTCTTTTAAAAATCTAATGAGCGTCATCAATTGATTTGCTCGAATTATATTGGCCACTTTTAGATTTGTTTCCTGGATATTCTTCAACGTATTGAAAACTGCTTAACCTAAACACATGGAGTTGAATGGCTAAATTATATTCAAATTAAAAAGAGGTTATGTAATTAATTGAACCCAATTAATTCTCTGTGCTGTGTGTGCATGAGAATCATTAAGTGAAGTGACAAGTTGGTGTATATGTATACATATACATCTTGTCAGAAATCATCAAGTGAAGTGACTAGTTGGTGTATTCATATACCGCTTATCAGAATCATAAAGTGAAGTGACAAGTTGGTGGGTATTAGTTAAGTTTTATGAAATTAAACGAAGTATGATACATTACATGAGATAAGCAATCAGGAGCTCGCCTACTTAATTAAACAGTACCAAAGAGAAGACCCATGCCATATTGGGTATATACAAGTACAATCCAGTGAGTATTGCTTTTTTTTTTTTTTTTTTTCAGGGAAGTGGAGGAGGATTAACATCCTCCAGTGAGTATTGCTTTTTTTAAACAAACATTTATTAAATATAAGTACTAATATATTGGTAGTGTTTTAATAGTTGGGGTCTAGATGTATAATCTTGCATCCAGAGGGTCAATGCCACCACCTGCCGTCTGTCCTCGTCACGGTACAATTTGATAGCTAAATTATAAAATTCAAGTCAAGCCAACGTTCATTGGAATGAACGAGGCAAATGTGTTTTTGTATCTAAGGATTGGGCGTTGATGGGTTGAAATTGGGCCTTGATGGATTTATCCAGTGTCTTTAGGAAATGTCCACTCTCCAGAATAACAAGGAGATGGAGATAAAATTATGGATGTATTTCTTCAAAAAAAAATTATGGATGTATAATCTACAAAGTTGTGGATCCAGATTATTCACTATGTAATCACTCCCGCAAACCTGTTTATATTGCATTATAAATCAGCGGTCTATCATAAAATACGTTTTTTTTTAACGTTTTTAGTTTTCTTGCGAGCACAAGCAGCATTAATTGCAGTGTTTTTTACTATACACTCGTGCAATTGTTTTGCAGAAGTGGAGCTTTAGAGGAAGATGACTAAAAATTGTGGTGTTTTTGGTTTTCAACCTTTTGTTCTTCTTGGCTTTTTCCCCAAATTACAGCATAAAACCCAAAGGCAATAATAAAAGCTCCCATTACACCACTACAAAAATTAAAAACAATGCAAAAAAAACGAGGCAAGAAACTTAAACCACAAAAATAGTTGAAGAGTTAATGATCATATCAGTTTTATTTTTACATTTCTATATGCAGAGAACAACAGTGTACTACCTTCCAAGATAGGTATCACCAAGGAAAGATACCCCCATGAATACTGCTGTAACCATTCCTAGTGGTTTGAACATGGAAGTGAAGACAGGCCCTTTCTTGTGACATGCCCATGTTTGAACAACGCTACAAAGTGATACATGTAAAACTCTATTTAATTGATTCAAAAAACAGGCTGAGAGAATGGAAAGGAATTGAATTTTATGTGTGTTTGTTTGTTTGTATTAGTTATAACTTGAGATTCATTAGTTTGTGCATATTGGTTCATTAGTTGTAAAGTAGAGGTTCATTTGTTATTGATTGAAGATTCATTATAATTTTAATATGTTATTTGTTAAATTCATTTGTTTAGTTTTTTATCTAATGAACCTACATGTTTTATTTTATGAACCTACATTATTTAAATAATAAACTTACAATATTTAAATAAAATAAAAATACAAGTAAAATTCTATTTATTATAATTAAAAATAAATAATTAAATAATTTTTTAATGAATAAAAATTTTATTTTGACTAAAATCATGAATAAAAAATTTAATTCAACCACTGTAATTAATAAAATAAGAAAAATAATTTTTTGATAAATAAAATAATACTTTTTAATTTTTTAATGAGATTGAAAAGAAAATATTAATGAATCTGTAGGTAAAGATATATGAACTTGTATGCGAAGAGTAATGAACTTGTAGGTAAAGATCAATGAACCTGCAGTATTATCGGAATAAAGAGTTTGTTGAAAAGATGATCAGTTGCTGGCTTCCATTTTATGGTTGAAGCCTCATCAAGACACTGTTTCACGTAGCTATTTTTGGCGGTAAAATGTACTAATAATTTGTAGTCCTCATGCTCCCTCTTTTTTGCTTCTAATCTCTTTGCTAGTTCATCCACTTCTCTGGTGATCTTAGCGATTTCTTCTTGTTGTTTGGCCAGTGTATCTTGTGCAAGTCTTATGGTACCTAGGCCAAAGTAAGCTCGAGTAACTCGCTGCAAACGATTCCTAACGAAGTCAACTTTGAAGCCACTACACTCAACCAGTTTCAAGAAAGCCATCTGATTTACAAGCCTATCTTTGATGATACTCATAACTGCAGTTCCATTCATGTCAAGTATAACCATGCATGAAATCATAAAGAGAATAACCTTTACATTTGGTAGTTCATATGACAAAATAAATAAATAAAAATGTTGAAATAAAGACGTGTTTTTTTAGTTCACATGTGTGATGGATCCCTGATCCATATTGCAATATGAACAAGGGTTCATGATATAACAATTAGTAATCACTGTTACAAAAGTAATGAAAAACAATTACCAAACATCTATTCATCTTGGCAGTAAAAAACTTAAATTCTTTTAAATTAGATATCGGATTCAAGTTTTTTATGTAGAGAAAATATGTACTGAAAAAGTTTTGCCCCTCGTATGGTTTCATTCCGCTCAAACTTCTAATCTATCAAAACGTTTATAAATACTAAATATTGGGAACATCAACCCAAAATAATAATAATAATTTTAAAAAAATTGTGAGCGCTCATTACTAATATGATAACAACAGCAAGAATAAAACCTAGAAACATGCTAGAGTATACATATTTACCAACAATATGTACACTTTTAATTAAATTGCACTCTCAATATTAATAGTATTATTATTCATTAATTAGAAGTACGTATAAGACTATTAGTTAAATACAATCTATATTCACATTTGCAAATGAGGAGCTTCAGGATGCAATATTATTGAGAGCACTAGTTGTAATTTTTTTTTAAAAAAAAATTAATGGCCTTCCACAAGGTTAAAGCAAGTTAATTATATATAGAAGTTCCATTTATTTTCTCAGATTCAACTAATTAGCTAATTAGCACAATCTTAGACATTTACAAAGTGAAAAAAGAAATAATTATATATAAATGTAATTAAAAATTATTTAAAATATTATTATACATTAGTGGACTCTAAATACCTATGATTTATTACAAAATTCGCTATGTATTAACATCAAAAGATGCATGAGATATGTACAACATATATATACATATATGTATATCTCAAGAATTGGGAACCCCTCTAATCATCAAGATCACAAGAGTTCATTAAATCAAATAAAAAAAACCATTATATACATATAAAAGATTCAACAAATTCGCTGTTGTAGCTAGTTAGCTAGTTCACCTCTGGAATGCTTTGCAAGGCAGGTTTCCAAGACCTATGATGATGGTAGAAGTAGTATTGATCCGTTTCAAGATTTTTATCATGATCAGTAGTTGATGATGAGTTAATCAGCTTAACAAGAACATCTTCCATTGTCAAACCTTGCATGTCAACTCTTGCCATTAACTCTTCAAGCTCTCTCTTCGTAATCTTGATCTTTACTTCCCTAGTTGAGGAATTATTATTTGAGCTATCTTCACCAAGCAACCTCTGTCTTTCTATCTGTACTGCATGATGATGACTATTCCCAGATGACCTTTTCTCTTCTCCGACTGATCCCCAGTCGTCCCCGGCCCATACAACCGACGAAGATGATCCACGTCTACAGCAGTTTCCCATGCTGATCAGTACAAATTAGTTTATATAGTGTATATATACAGTATATTATATATATATGTGTATGTGTTTTTTGGGATGAAGGTGAAGAGATTTGGGGGAAGGAAAGGGTGTGCTATATATAGGAGAAGAATATGGATATGTTAGAGAATGGAACCACGTAGGACGAAGGTGAGGTGCGGTCTTAGGTGGCAACATAGGATGGATGTTTGTTGACCAGAACAACAACAAGCAAGGTCACATGCAATGCCGTGTAGGACCATGCCGATTGATGATGTCAGAAGCTTGGCTTCTACAGCTTATAAGCTGGTGGTGTCGGTCAGGGTGGGCAAAGGCTTCGGCTTTGGCTTTGGGCATTGGGCAGTTTGATTGGTACATGTACATGGCTGGCTAATAATGTCTAGCTTCCTCCAGGCAGCAAGAGAAGAAAATCTTTGCTCAAAATATTGTTAAATACTATTGATGTGGGAATGAGAAATTTTATAATGATTTTTACCTTTATAATTTGCAAGGTGAAATTAATAATATCAAATTATTTAGAATTCATATTAGGTTTTAGTTGTTATAATTTTAATTAAATATAAATTTTATTGATTTGGCCTTTTAACTTATTAAAGATTAGAATTATGTATAATGTCTCATATAAAAAATTATTTTTATTTAAATGATGTTTAAAATTTAAATTTTTTAACTCAATATGGATCTAAGTATCATGGAAATGAGGAAAGGGACAGTTAATAATTAGTTTTCAAATACATTTTTGTGAACCACCACCGTAAGTGGGTCTTATGTGTTTAGTGAAGAGAAAAATTGAAACAAGACCTCCCATTTCAAGAGTAAAAGTTCATGTCACATGAGTTATGCCTCAAACTTTCTCAAACTTCTCAAATTTTAAATCGTGGTATACGCTTTGTGTTGAATTAAAAAAATATATATATTTTTTATAATTTTATTAAAATTAAAGTAAATTAGTTAAATTCCAATGAATTTTGAATTTTAAATTTTGAATATTTGTAGGTTAAAAAATGTAATTTATGTGTGATTAAATTAAAGGAAGATAAAAAGAAAGTTCTTTTTTTTATTATTTTGAACAGCAGAGAAAATTCAATTCAATAAAAGAAAGTATTCTGAGTGTGAAATGGATAAAGAGATGGCATCTTTTGTTTTAGAAAAGTATGTGAACTCTTGCTTTGCAAATGGGATCTTTGACATGGCATTGCAAAATTCAACAAGAATCAATCTTTCACCCAATCAGCTGAGCCTATGTCAAACCCAACACCCACCCACGTGGGGGTTCTCTTTGCTTGCTTAATTTGTTTATAACATTTGTATACTAATTCCATTCTCACTTACCTTCATCATCATCTAGATATTTCTCGTTTGAAAAAATTAAAATAAAAAAAATATCATAATCTATATTCATATAAATATTCCTTACATATAAACAAGTCTATTTCTTGGTCAAATACTATATTGCTATACCATTTTCTTTCATTTATTACTGTTAGGATAATTTTTGGAGTGGTTAGCTTGCAAAATGAATAGTGAATCGCAAATAAATGTAAAATTATCAAAATATTTCTATAGTTTTAAAATTTTTTAAAAAGTGTATTGAATAATTCGATAATTTCACGAAAGTAACGATACACTATTTACGTCGCATGTAGTGGTACTTAGTGATCACTTTATATTTATTGACGAGTGAAACTTTAATATGTTTTTCATCTTTATTTATTATACGGTGTTTAAATATATAGAGATTTTTATTTTTTTAGTGATCAAAAATATTTTTTATGAAGAGAAAATTGAAGATAAAATTTTATGAAGTGAAATCTTAACTCATTGCAACGTGAAATGAAACTTCATTTGCAAATGAAATTGGTTGCCTTTTTCTTTACATATGACCAGTTTATATGTACAAGTCACATGCCATCATGATTGATCTGTTAATTTCAGTATGTTAACGTAATTATATATTGACTATCATTTATATATCTTGCCCATTGATTTTGATTACTCGATAAAATCTATTGATTGTCGTGCAATTAATTGAAGCTGAGATCAAAGAACTAAGGCAAACAGAAATCTCAACACAGGTAACAAAGACAGAAGGGTTACAGGCATGACAATACAATAGGTGCAATATCAAAGTCAAGCTGGTAGTTGAACTCATCCATATGCCCTTGCATAACAAAAGTTTCAACTTTGTTGATTAAAGATTCAAATTTCGAAATAGTCAGATTTATATGCTCATTTTATGAACTTATTTGATTAAAAATAATGTTTTTTTTTGTGTTACGGTCTACGGTAAATTATAAAATAATCTCCTTTAAAGCACCAAAAATTGAGAGATAAAGGTGAAAATAAAAAAAATATTTTCTAACAGCCTGCAATTGTAATCCCTCAACATCCCTTTCAACCCTTTGATTAATCATTTAAAAAATGGTTAAGCATGGATGTGAAGAAGTTATTAATTTTTTTGAACTGTGGTTTGCTAGGATTTTATAGGGTCACGATTAGTTAGTTATTAGTGTTAAAAGGCAGGAGGACATGTAATCTACTATTTAAGATGGGACACCATATAAAATGGGTCCCACCAACTCCCTTACGGTGAAATTTTAAAAAAAATTCTTAATTAACACCGTGAAGATTAAGTTATGTTTTTTTTTTAACGACTCATCTGTTTCTCGTAGCTCCTCTGTTTTTGGTTTTTGTTTGTTGGTTTTAGGGTGGTTTTTGGCCATTTCTTGGCAAAAATCACCCAAATTCATTAGTTTTTTTTTTTTTTTTTAACTAGATCTGAGTATAATATCAAATTTTTTAGTTATATCTATCTTGATCTATATATGGATATGGTCCTTTCTGTGTTTATATTATTGTGCAATTTGTGTAAAGGCGTAGAGATTTTGTGAAGCTGGTTCAAATTATCTATAGCTCGCACGATGAGAAGCTTTACAGGATCCTCAGTGGTGCCATAAAAAACGTCATCTTTAAAGAACCAGTCTCTGTGGTTTGTGACTAAGGAGTTGGTAACACCATTAGCGACTCTTTTTGTGATTCTAACATTTAAGTTTTATCCATGGAAAAATAAGCACTCACAAGACTAGAGGTAGGTCTCTCATCTTCATCCTAATTCCACCATTCCTGTGAGCTGCTGCAAAATCTCTATTCTCCAACACTTTTTTTTTTTTTTTTTGAGAAAACTATTCTCCAGCACTTTAGGTTTTATTTCTCCTAAGTCCTAAGCTGGAAATTATTATATCGAGCCTATATTATTGGCCAAGTTTAATGGACTTGTTTGTTGGATATTACATTTATACCACTTAATCCTTTTTAATCAATGAAATGTATTTAGTTATTAAACAAAAACGCCGTGAAAATTTGAGTTTTAGAATCTCAATATAGACTAATCGGTCTTAGCCTCATCAACTAAAGAATTTATTAATTGGTGCAGCCACCATTAATAATCTAGATGCACTTTTTAATTGTAAATTTTTACTACATGGGAAACCCCAAAAACTGGTCAAGGGTGTTCATCATCATATGATCGATCATTTGATAAAGTCGAATTAAAACGTAAGAAGCGGTAGCTTGACATGATTTAATCAACACATTAAACCCATACTTCCGGCATTATTGGCAAGTTCGCCACGTCACCAGTGTATTACGCTTCACGCTTATCTTAATCCCACACAATTTTAATTCAACCTACATATTCTTATTATAGTAAGCACATTAATTATAATATCTTCAAATCCAAAGATTATAATATTCTCAAAATGATCACTGAGCAAAATATTCCAACACAATGCAAATCAGAGATTAGTTGTTGAATATTTTTACCGTTGTTATAAATCTGTATGATAAAATTCAATTAATTAAAATTTAGTAGATTTTAAATGTTGGTAATTTAAAATTAAAAAAAAAACACTAAATTAGAGATTGTTGTAATTTTAAATTTAAGTTTTCAACTGAGTAAAGAAAAGTCTCTCATGAGTAGTTCAAGTAGTAAAATATGTGGACATCTAGTTGATGAGAATACGGTTTGAATTTCCCACCCCTTTTTCTCTTATGAAGCTAGAAATTAATTTTTTTTTTGAAATCAGGAAATTGCATTAAATCAAATCAGAAACTATTACATCATGAAGGAAATAAGGACAAACATCTAAAAATAAACTTCCATCAGACATAGAACCAGCAGTCCGTGCAAGGACATGGGCAGCCTGGTTCGCTGATCGCGGAGCAAAAACAATCTTGCACTCAGCAAATTCTTGAATTAAAATCTTACAATCACTAACAATCAGACCAAACTCTGTAATATCATCACAGTTACTATTCAAGGCCCGAACCAATTGAAGGCAATCCAGCTCGACCACCACACGACAAAAGCCTTTTCCTTTTAGCCAACTCAAAGCCTACCTACAACTAAAAGCTTCAGCAGTAGAAGGCGAACACATGCCATACCGAGAGCACTGTAAAGCTGCAACAAAGCTACCAGAACTGTCACGCACAACACTACCACCACACACACGGTTCAAATGAGGAAACAACGCAACATCAATGTTACATTTGTAAATACCAATCTCAGGCTTCTCCCAATGTTTGATGTTGCTACCAGCTGAACAAATAGATCCTTTGAAAGATAATCTGGCATTAGGCCATTGTAATAAACAGGACCTAGAAGCTGTAGCAATCTGAGCACATGAATGTTGGCGTTGATTCCAAACTAAGTCATTGCGGGTGAACCAAATTTGCCATAAAAGCATTGCAACGATGCAACACACGTCTAAAGGAAAATGATCAAGAATAGAACTCCACCAGGCCCCAAAATCTGCACTCGGAACATTAACATGCCCAACTTCTGAAGAACTCCACACACTACTTATCCGAGGACAACCAACAAACGCATGAAATACTGATTCATCAGCTCCCAGACACCGAGGGCACAAGGAAGAAACATCAACCGAGCGAGATTGTAACACTGTCAGAGTCGGTAAGCAGCCCCTGCAAGCTCTCCAAATCACATTTTTCACTTTCGGCAGGACACTTAAGCTCCAAAATCGTTTCCAGTTTAAATTATTAGAAAATTGAGGGACGTCATGGTTATCATTCACTAGAACACGATATGCACTTTTGACAAAGTACTGACCTTTTGATTCCCAACGCCAAGTGAGCACATCTTCTTGACGCCTTAGACTCAAAGGAATGCCTTTTATCAGGTTAACATCCCTTGCAGAAAAAATATCTCTCAGAAGATCAGCATCCCAAGAAACTTGATCATTACACATCAAAGAACTAACCATAATAGAGTCCATACCCTCAATAACAGGTGTCTGAACAAAAGGATCATCATCCGGAAGCCACGGATCAGCAAACACCTTAACCTTACTACCATCCCCAATTCTCCACTTCACTCCTCGTTTAATTAAAAATTGAGAAGCCAAAATACTTCTCCAAGAGAAACTGGGATTATGACCAATAGAAGCATCAAGAAAAGATCCTCTTGGATAGTACCTTGCTTTCAAAACCCGAACCATTAGAGAATGCGGAGAAGTCAATAAGCGCCATCCTTGTTTACCCAACATAGCAAGATTAAACTCATGAAGTTTTCTGAACCCCAAGCCACCACCAAACTTATGAGTACATAGCCTATCCCAAGCCATCCACCTAATACCTCTTCTCTCCTTTGAATTCTGACTACACCGCCAAAAACCATTCATGTCTTTCTCAATATCATCATAAAGAGATTTAGGAATAAGAAAAATGCTCATCGCAAAAGAAGGGACAACCTGAACCACTGTTTTAAGCAAAACCTCTTTCCCTGATCGAGAAAGACTCTTCTTAGCCCAACTAGAAAGCTGCTGCCCCCACCTTATCTCTAATATAAGCAAAGACATCTTTCTTCCTGCAACCTATCATAGAGGGAAGACCGAGATACTTATCATTCGCAGTAGAAAGAGGAACATTAAGGATCTGGCAAACCACATGTCTAACCTCATCCTTCGTATTCTTACTAAACACAATAGAAGACTTTTGAAAATTCACCATCTGCCCCGAAGCCTTCTCATACAGATTCAAAAGGTGCTTGATGCGAGAACCTTCCACCTCATTAGCTTTAAAAAATAAATAACTGTCGTCCGCAAAAAATAAATGGGACACCACCGGAGCTCCCTTAGCAACTCTACGTCAATGGAGCTCACCTTTTTGTTCAGCATTACAAATCAAAGAGGATAGACCTTCCGCACATAAAATGAACAAGGACGGGGAGAGGGGATCACCTTGTCTCAAACCCCTCTCAGGAAAAATAGAGGCATAAAATTATTTGTACTAGTTCAAAAAAAATCGGGTAAATAAAAAGGTTTCAAATATAGAAAATTATATATATATATATTACGTGTCCTAAAATAAAATTTGCTAATAAATTAATGTTGCCTTGTACAACATTGAAGAAGAAGATTTGACATTCATCCTCTTAATCTCTGTTAAAAATTCCAAAGTAATTGCTTTCCGATAAATATTGGCAGACAGTCCTTTCATATTTATCAAGTCATATCAAACACTTCCTTCTTCATAAAGATTCTGATCACTTGATTGATTAGGAGCCATCTTCCCAAATACAACTCTTTCTATTAATTAATTTTGCATGCAGATTCGGATTAACTATTAAAATATCACATAATTTCACTAAGATTAGATCCCGGAATAAAAAACTTACACTGAATAATTAATTTTATGATTATGTTTAATTTTTTTATAGAAAGATTTTTATCTAAAATACACCTAAAATACTAAGATTTATGATACATATATATGTGCTATATTTTTATTGGTAAAGAATAAATTAAATATTTCAAATAAGAAAATTTTGATTCATTCTAAATATACTACTTTTAATGCTCGCAATTGTTTATGGGGTGACAGACCCCTGTTTTTCTTCTTGATGTACTAAGCTCTGATATTAGTTCTTAATGAAGTTTTCTTATTTGCGTTCAAAAAAAAACTAATGAAAAATTGTAATAATAACAATATTTAAATAATGAAAAGAACCTGCATTATTATAGGTAATGAACTTACTTGTTTTATCTAATGAACCTCTACAAATTAATCTAAATATGAACACGAAGTGTAAATATGATTAATCTATACTATTTAAGTAATGAACATACATTATTTTATATTAATTTTTATTTATATTTCTACTAATAAAAATAAAAATAAAAATATTTATTTTTTATTTAATAAATTTATATTTAATATTAATTTTAATTTTAATATTAATTATTTTTATTTAATATTAATATTAATTTCTATTTAATATTAATAATCTATTTAATTGTAATACCCTAAATTTTTCAATTTAAATTTATTAAATTAAATTGTGAGATTTGCAGTGTTAATAAAATTTTATTTCTTTAATTTTCATTATTTAGTAAAAATTTTCTTTGAATGCTTACGTTAAATAGCATTTTAATATTTTAAGGATACTAGTTTAGTGTATTTCAAATACACTTTATTATTGTTTTTATTTATTTTATTTCTAGTATATATATATATATGCATTTAAATGTGTGTGTGTATGTATTATATATATGTATATATATATATATACTTATAGTAATGTGTGGTGGAGATTAAAAAGCCATTGTTTATTTTATTATTATTGTTGTTATAAAATAATATATACCCACATATTTTTTCTCTCTCCTGACATTTTTCTTTTTTCCCTTGCTTTTGTTGTTGTTGTTGTTCTTCTTCTTCTTGGCCGAACCACCACCACCACGAGCAACACCCCTGACCGCCACCAGCAGCACCTCAGGCCGCCCACTGCAAGCTCGCCACCACCTCCTTCCTTCTCTTCTCCGGTCACTACAACAAAATACAGAATTAGGGACATTTTATTTTTGCAACGCAAAAAAAATTGTCTCTAAAAGATTACTTTTTGGAACGTTTTATCAAAATCGTCTCTGAAAGCACTCACAAGTTCCCTCCACTTCCAAAAACATTCCCGCCATTCCAAAATTGTCTCTAAAAGTTCTTGCGACGTTTTATAAATGTCGCTCAAATATACGTTTTTGTGACATTTTCATAAAACGTCTCTAAAATTAAGTTTCAGTGACGTTTTACAAAATTGGCTCTAAAAAATATGAAATTGGGGATGATTTATTTTGTAACGCAAAAAAAATGTCTCTAAAAGATAATTTTTTGAGACGTTTTTTCAAAATATATCGTCTCTAAAAACGCCTACAATTTTTTAAATATGATTTTTTAACGACATGTTTAAAAAACGTCTCTAAATCAAGCTTATATGACATTTTAAAAAATTATCTATAAAAAATTTAATTTTAGTCAACTCATTTTTTATTTACAATTAAAAATAAAAATTTGAAAATATTATTATTTGTTATACGATTAAAATTATTTTTACCTTAATTTTATAATTTTAATATTTTTAAATTAAAATTAAACTTATTTATTTATTTAGAGAAATTTTATTGAACAAGTCTCTAATTTCTATCAATTTTTTTTATAAAATTATCTCTAAAAATTTATTTTTATTTTTTTGTAATTTTAATAAAATATTTAAAAATATCATCATTGTTTAAGACTTATAAAAATTTATCTTGCAAAAATTCATCATTTTTACTCTCATTTTATATTTTTAATATTTTAAGTTAGACATTCTATTTATTTAGAGACGTTTAGTTTCAAGGTGTCCCTAATATCTATCCAACCCTAATTAAAAAGGACTAGGAGGGAACTTGAAGGAAAAAAACAAAGAGGAGGGAACTTTTATTTTTATTTGGTTTTCCCCCTAAAACCCCAAAAAATAAGAGGAAAATATCAACAACTCCGCACTGGTTACATGAAGTAGATCTGGTGGTTCTAGTAATGTCTTCTTCAACAATATCGACAGCAACAACATGGGGCGAAAGATCCGGATATTCAAGGACATCTCCAACTCGAAACAAGATCTGTCAGGTGAGCAAGCGCGGGAAAAAGCGTAGGAGGAGCAGGGAAGGTAACAGAGCAGGCATGGCGAGATAAAAAGTCTTTAACGTTGTCGTGAAACGGCTTCTTCTCTGCCACAAGCACCACCACATCAGGGAAAGTGAAGAAGTCGTAGAGATTGGCGGTGACTCTGCACCTTTTGGGTTTCGCTGACCACTTCTCCTTTCTCTGTGTTTTTTTTTTTGGTTTTCCTCTCTGTCGCGTTCTACTTTAATTAAATTCATATTCAATTTCGATGTGTAAATGATTTATCCTTACAATAAATTCTCCCTCTATCAATGGCTTATGGTTGGCTGTTAGGGTTTCGATCAGCAGATCCAAGCTACGGTATTGACTGTGTTTTTATTTTTGATTGTTTTCCTTTATTTTGAATTTTTTTTAGCAGCAAGAGGACGATGAGATGCTAGTTCCACACACTGAGTTCCCTTAGCTTATGGAAGGTACTTTCACTATAATATCTCTGTTTCTACTTTTTTGTTAAGAGAATTGAAATCCTTAAATTTTATTATTGTTTTATGTTCATAGTTTGATTGAGTTCAACTGATTATTTCCATGGCTTGTTTTATATTAAATTCTTAAGCTTACAACTGTCTCATGGTAGTTGTTGTTGTTTACATTCAAAATGCAATTTATAACGAATTACTTTAAACTAACTAGAAAATATGGTTTTTAGATGATTTAGTCTTCATATAGAGTTTAATGTGTGAGAACTAATTTGTAGTTTTGTATCTGTACAAAAGAAAATCTATTTACAACATCCAGTTCCCCATTGAAATTGTGAGATAACATTTGTATTTACACATGCTGTGGATTTTGGTAATTGCTATGAATGATTTAAATACATGTCTAAAATGTATTAACTTTAACTGATATAATGCCTTTTACTTTAATTTTTTTTGTGTTGAGGATGTAATGGCCTTAGAGGTGTTGAAGACCCTCTAGTTCATAGCTCAAAGGTGAATTATGTTTAAAGCTAAATTTTAATATGCTTTAACATGAAATGGTGCATTTTAGTGGCTATGTATGTGATATATGTTTCTAGTAT
>CATIWK010181256.1:0-17427 GCA_949634005.1 Mallotus japonicus
ACTGATGATTATGTTTTACTAATCATGAATATGAGATATTAAGTCAACTCATAGGTACATGTTTGAGAAATTATGTACTGGATTGACCTATTATGAGAATACTACATAGATTATTATCATAAGTATTTCTCATCACAGTAATATTGTTTTAGTCCTTTGACCTTGAAATCACCATGGATTTCTACATAACTATTTTATGTTTTGAAACATTCTAATATTGTCTTTAACCGGATGATTAAATAGAATGTTGTTGGATATGAAATGAGATATGTAAGGAATGTGAGTGATTGAGAAGGATTTTATCCCTCATTTAAAAATGAGTAAGATATCTATAGGCCCCTTGATAAGATAGACTGAAGGAAAATGCATGGCCATGCTAAAATGAATTGATAAAGAGTTATCATTCTTAGTTTACTTGGAATCAAGTCATAATATTATTGAACTGCATAAGGACGACGAACTATGCCTTATGTTCAATTGAGATATCATGTGATAAAGAGACTATAATGTTCACTGTAATAAGGTTATATCGAATTATCAGCCTTCATATAACTTGGGTAGTCATAATGTTTTGCTAGAGACCAATTATGACTTGTAGGCCTAAATTGGGATTTAGGCCCACTGCCAATGTTATGTGAACCTATAGGGTCACACACTTATAATAAGCCCAAAACGAATATGGGCTTACCAAGCCCACTTGCACTTTGTGGAAATACATATATATAAATTCGTATATATATATATATATATATATATATATTTACTTATTTATATATTTATTTACTTATTTATTTATGGTAATGGTTATTTAAATAGATAATAAATATATATTTCTGATTTTGATTTAAATAAAATTAGAATTAAAATTGGCATATACCAAAAGGGGTTTTGGTAAGTGAAACCCTAATTGAGAATTCTATAAATATATTATGTTCTCTAGGGTTTCACATACGTCTATCACTTTAACCACCTAAATTCGTTTTCTCTGCCTTTTGAGAAAACGAAAAACACAGAGAGTTCATTCGTTCTTGATTTTGTGAGACAATCAAGAAAGTGCTAGCACACAGATTCGTTTTGAATCAAGGCTGTTCGTGTGGATACGAGTAGAGGACACATCCTTTTGGAGACATCTAAATCCGTTCACAGAAAGCAAAAAGCTCGAGGTAGGGTGTCACCGGTGTGAACCTCCTCTCTTCCTTCCAACAATCTAGCCTCTGCTTGTGATTGTGGTAAGGTTTTAGAAACCCTAACTAAATCAATTAATCGAATTGCTTGGATTCAGGTTCTGGTACGTGATAAATTTTTACTTTTCCGCTACGTTTTCTATCATGAAACCCAACACCTACAAATCATAAGTTTTCACCAACTTTTCAGATGTTGTGTGAACAATTAAAATTGTGTCAAACTTAGCACAAGTCCAACTACCCAGCCAAGAATCCCAATAACTACGTGTCATGTTATCAGCCTCAAAGATTACAAAAATTAATTTATTAAAATTTTTTTGTTAAGCATATTGGAATTTTTGGCTAAAATGTTCATAATTTTGTAGACAATTTTTCTGTTATGTTCCTATTGTTGCCAAAGTGAGATCAGTCGCATAAAAAGTTGAACTATTTGAGTGCATAAAAGTCCATCATATTTTCCATGTGAGCAATCTCCAACATGTCACTCGTAACTGTTGCTTACCGCAAGTGCATGAGTCACATAAGTAATATAGAAGGTAAGTAGAGTATCATCTCTACAAGGATTGGGGTCTAAGCACGTATTAACCTCTATTGTATATGCTTAGAGCTATAAAATGGTTGGTTCATTGAACAAGTAAATAAGCAAGTAAACAACTAAAACTAACAATAAACTAAAGGCTATTGTAATTCAGAATCACAAAGAAACAAACAATATTGGAAGCATGTTGTTAGGAGAAATGGCATACCACATTTTCATTAAGCCAAACAACATATTAGTTCAAGTTCTTATGCATACCTCAAGTTTTCAAAAACCGAATTAACAATCTCTCTCGAGCAAGGTTAATCTCACTCACAAGCATCAATCAAATCTTATCATATAATTAAACTCTCATTATCATTATAAAACAAGATTAGATCTAGCATTGAAAGGCATTTATCAAACTTATGGAGGATTAGATCTATACAAGCTTTCTCAAGTCATTGAAAGATCTAACAAGTGTTTATGGGTCTATTGAATTCACCAACTCTTATTGCATAGATTCAAACAAGGATTGCATTTGGCCACAATACAATACTCAACAAAGCTCAATAAACGCAATATGCAATTAATGAATAAGAACTAATATATTAATTTGAACTTAAATCAAGTGGGTTTCCAAAATCCCAACAACATAAAAGTGCTTAGCCACTCATGGCTATGAAAATCAACATTTAATATTCAAATACACACAAGAGTTAAGAATAAGGATAAGAAATAGGAAATGTTATCCAAAGGAGCTTGAATATTCAAATGGGTCTCTCCTTCGGCTTCCTTTTATTCTCTTTCTCCTTCTTCTTCTTCTCTACCTTTTGTGTGTTCTTCTTCTTTATTCATTGATTGATTTTTGAGATAATGTTGTGAGCATGTGTAAATTATGTGTCCTCCTCCCCAAGTAATTCGTGCCTTTGTCCTTTTTACCCTTCTAAAACATATCCTTTCACCTCCCCTTTGATATTTTTCAAATTCAGTACACCTCAGCATGTTCTGTGCTGGAAACGATGAAGCCGCGATTGTGGAAGATCCACGCTCATATAGAAAAGGCTCTCGGGCGAGAGTCGCGCTCATACACTGGCCATGTTGGCGACAGTAGCATCCATGTGAAAGGGTCGTGCTCGCACACTGACCGTGCTGGCGATAAAAGAGGCTGGCTTTAGGAAACCTCGCTCGCACGAAGACCGTGCTCATGTAAGGCTCGAAGTCACTCAGGGGTTGGCATTTTGACTTATCCATGATCACACATCAAGTCGCGATTGTGCCAAAAGACAGCTCTGCAGCACTCTACTCATTTGCTTTATCTTTTAGCTCCAATTCACCTCCATTCGCATTTTCCCTAATAAAAACAAAGAAAATATAAAAGTATCTATTTCTACATGATTTCCTATACTAAATGCTATTCAAAATATACAAATGTATGGAAAATGAACCTTTAAATTTATATATAATTTAACACCAACAAATACCCCCACACTTGAATCTTTGCTTGTCCTTAAGCAAACTTAAGAACACAAAGTATCAAAATAATGAACAAGGTGTATATTTATAATTTCATTAAGCATACATGTTAATCTCCTCCTAGTAGCTAGCTTATGCAACTCAAAAACAAAGTTAACAAATCAAGTTGAGAATTAAAAATTTACCAAGTGAAGAGCATGTTATCTACTTGCTATCACACAAAAATGAATCAAAATCTTGGGAAAAGCATACATGAATGAAAAAGACTCCAATTTAAGGTAGTTTTAATTTGGCATGCAGAAACCAACTCTTAACCTTTTTATTATTTTCTTTTTGTGCTTTTTCTTCCCTCTCTCGGTAGTTCCCCGTCTTTCCCGATCTACTCAATGTGAACACCTCGAGAGGGTTCTTTGAATACTCATACTCTTGTTAAAGAGCATTGGAGTAGATGGAATTCAAGTTCCTAAGCATATTATTCCTTTTTTTTTAGAAAGGAAATTGAGTGTTTTTACTATTCCTTTCGCATACAACAAAAAACGACCCTAAAGAGGAGTTTGGTTCATTCAAAATACTAAATCCCAACACAATTATTCACAATCATGATCAAGCAAGTAACAACATGCATTACATTGATTAAAAACAAAAATCTCAACTCAAAGGGCTAACCAAGCTTAAAAAGAACAAAACTAACCATTAAAAGGAGATTAAACAAAAACGCTCATCAAAACCACAAGACATACACCAAATTCATCACAAAGATAATCATGCAAAAATTCAAGCATCAAGTATTAAAATTTTAAAAATTTGGGGTTAAATTATACAAATGCAAAATGCAATGCATGATGTCCCTAAAATATATATAAAGTATACTAAAAATGCAAAAGATGCAAAATAATTCCCCCCCCCCTACTTGAATCACACATTGTCCTCAATGTGAGTGGGGTACGTAAATGTAAACTAAAATAGTATATATACAATGCATGAACACAACAAAAAATCAAAACAAAATTTTCACAAGCAAAAATATAAACATGAAATATGCAAAAGAAAATAAAATAAAAAGAAAACTAAACTAAAAATAAAATAAAATAAAAAGAGTTAGGGAAAAGAGTTACTCGCCTTATGGAGGAGAGCCTGGAGGTGATGGAGAAGGTGTGGACTCAGTTTGCTCAAAAACGGCTTCGATGAATTCCTTAAGCATTCCCTTAAATTCTTTCATTTATTTCCTTAATTTCTTATACCTTTTTGTTGGTTTCTTCTCCATTTTCTTCATTTTGGCCAACATCTTCTGTTGCCAACTATCATCATCTTGCTGAGGAGCATCCTGATTCATCGGGTCATCCTGGGTGTCTGGACGGAGTTCTTAAGGAATGGGGTTGAATTCCTTAGATGGCCCTTTGAATCTTCTTGATTTAAAGCATGATCTTGATCTATGATGCCTAAGCTCTAAGTCCTTAGTAATTACCTCAGCTCGTGAAAGAAAATCATGGTTAATAGATCCAGCTTGAATTTCAGTCAGAAGTGATAATGATGGGTCAAATGTACGGAAGTGTAAGGCAAATGTTGTGACAATATGTCCCATAGAGATTCTAACTTTAGTATTTATGCTTACATGCAACAACTGCTAAAAAATGAAATGAGTGGTATTGATTTGGGTTTGATGGTACAAACCCCAAAAGAGAAGTAACTCTTGTTTGGAAACCCTACTCGTTTCATTTTTTCCAAAAATGGTAGAGCTTATAGATCTATGCAAAATCAAGTAACTATAATCTTTGATCATACCATTGTATAGAGCCTCTCCTCCCGGATAGTGGGTGGATCCAGAAAGAGTTCTCTAAAATTCAATAGGATTATAATAACCCACTGTTAATCCTTCCTTTGGAATTTCAAAAACCTCAAACATAATTTCATAATCAAGTTCATATTGGTGTCTAAAGAAACGAAAAATGAGTGCAGTGTTACTAGAATCCTTGGGCTGTAAAGTGGTAAAGAACTCAAAAGTGAGTTCTTTGTATGTTTTGTAGTTCAAAGTAATGAACTTTCCCCACCCCAATTTGGTGCACAAAGATTCTATAGTATCCTAAAGACCTAGTTTATGCAATAATGGGACATCAAAGTATTTGCATGACATAAATTTTCGATTAACAAGGGAAATGTACCTTTCTCCTTCCTCATCATTAAAAATGGGGAAGGGATCATTATAATGATTGAAGTAATCGACTCTGAGCGGCGATTGGCGCAATGGTGATAGCGATGGTAATGGCGAGTGCTCCATCTCGAAATGCTCTTCCCCCATTATTAGTTCTTTCCCTTTTTGAGTTAGATGGCTTTGAGTCGCTTTTTCACGCAGCATGATGATAGTGGAGATTGAAGGTGGTTAGATATTAAAGAGAGAAAGAATAGTGGTGAGGGATAAACACTTTAGCGAGTAGGGTTTAAGGTGACTGATGAAGGGAAAAATGGGAAGTGGAGAGAAAATAGGGAGTTTTTGAAAATGGAAAGGTGATGGAGTAAATGCCGCCTCTTCAGTTGGATAGGAATGCGCGATCATGGGTTAAACGCGATCGCAACAGAAGGAATATGGCAAATGAATTTTAGGCAGACACGAGCGCGGGAATTACGCAGTCGAGATAGAGGGGTTTGAACTGGGCAGGCTTAGGCTCTCGCGGTCGCAAACAAACCGCTGATGCGGCTTTGGCATCCAAATTGAATTTTCGAGCATTTAGCGATCGTGACTTAAACACGTGTATTACGCCTGTAAATCTGATTGAGCGATCGCGTCAATAGCAACAATCGTGGATTTTGTCCTGCATCCTAATAAATGCCAAATACCACATATAAGCTTTCATCACTTATTGCTTGAAGCACAGTTAATCAATCGAGGAATTTAAAATTCATTTATTAAATGAAAATGAAAAATAAAAGAACAACTCAATATGAAAATAAACAATAAACAAAAAATAAAAACATGTTAATTTAAGGTCTTTAGCTTGACCATTCCCTTTTCAAAGCTTGTAAAGGTTTGATCTACACCATGAAGAAGATTGATAGTGGATTGAAACTCTCAACTTGTGGTTGAGGAGAGGAGTAGGCTTTGAGGGCCGAACCTCTATAAATTCTTAGTGTTTTTTCTTGCTCCTATCCTTATTTAATTCAGCCCTTACTCTTCTTCTTTTTTTCTTTTGAGTGTAAAAAGAAAATTACCCACTTAGCTCAAAAAGCAAATTCACCCCCCCCCCCCGCCCCTCTTGGCACTTGTGGACTTACAGACATGTTTAAGGCATTCACAAATTTATATCAAAAAAATTAGAGATTAGGAAGAGATAAAATGCACAACAATGAAAAAATGAATGGAAAACTCAAATAAATGATTATCAAAACAAGACAAAGGTAATACAAAACACCGAGCAGATAATACGAGACAAAGAACAAAGTAAAACAAACATGAATGATTAGACAATAGATGAGAAGAAACATAAATAGAAAATAATGAAAGGGAATCTGAGGATAGAAGAAAAGGAAAAAGAAAACCTAGCAAAAGAACCAGATGCTGCACCAAGAGCGAACCCTAACCCTTACAGAGAAGGGAACTTAAAAGTTAGTTGTTATTAATTAGTTTTAATAAGGGGAATACAATCCAAATAAAAAATAAATTTAAATCAACTATCAACTGATGAGAAAAAACTTCAAAATACAGCTAATTAAAGCCTTAATTATTGTAAGTAAAAACAACTATGAGCTGATAATTTAACAATCTCACCAAACATCTAAAATTTAAATGATTGAGAAAAACTTGTATGAACTATCTAAATTAGTTGAACTAAAAATCCCAAAATTTATTATATGCATCCGTGACAATTGGAATTTTTTTATAAAAAAAAAAAAAGAAAACAAGTGGACCTTTAAAGATGTTAATGACGTTTCTAAGAAGTCCCTTTCTTGCAGCTCAATTTACTTATGAATTTTTATACTAATTATAAATTAATTGGACAATAACTTCGTAAATCTTAAAAGTTATTTCATTTTTCAATTAAGTCCTATAAGTTTTAATTATTTCAATTGAGTTTATTAACTTTTTATAAATTGCACTATTAGTCCTAAACTATTAAATTGAGTTAGCCAAGTCCTCAAATCTCCTTCAAATTGATTAGTGACATGTCAATAATTCAAGAAGAACTTCAAAACATATTGTTCTACTTTGGAAATACATGACATGTCATATTTCCACTATCACGAACTTTAAGATTTTATTTTGCAATTTGATATGAAGTCATGTGAAGACTTATGGGAAAAGGATGTTTCCAGTTGAGATGGAAAATTTCCCGCATCCCTCTAAAAATGGCTGGTTTTATAAAAAAAAAAGAAAAAAACTTCAAAGTATTCAACAAAAGAGATTGAAGTTACACTCTACAACTTTGGAAGGACCTGTAACTTTCATCTAACAGTGAAAATATAAACTGCAATTATGGCAACAATACTGTGACAAGGACCTCATGGACAAGTAGGAACCTGGGAAGAAGATTCATAATTTGTGAGAAGTCATAGTTAATGAAATAGAAATTTTTTCTTTGAAATTTTAATATTATCTTCATTATTTTCTTAAATTCTAATAATGTTTATTGATTTGATGAATATTGAGTTATTGGATAAAAATGGGATGTTAATTTTTTTCAATGGATTAATCCGCTGATGTGTACAAGATCAAAGCAAATAGTCTCAAACTTATCAAGGAGGGTCACTAATACTAAGAATGACAATGGAAGGTTAAAGAGAATGAATAGAAAGCTGATTATATGCTTGGCCATTTCTTTGTTTATAATATTGAATATATGGTGCAATAGAAGGGTTACCTGGTAGAAGAATGATGCAATGAAATGGAGTACCTTAAAAAGTCTAATAGTTGCAGCTATCTAGGTTGACTAGTATTAGTTGTTTAGCTAGTAGATCGGTAAGTTTTATTGAAACTTCATGTAAGTTAATCACTTGAACTTAATGTAAGTCAATAACTTAACTTGAAGAATTATGTTTTTTATTTATTTTGAAATTCATTATGTCATGTAATCAAAACATACAAAACATGTAATTATATAATTATATAAGAGGCTATTAAGCAAAACATGTAATATGTTTCTATATAAGAGTCTGCTAAACAAAAATTCCATAAGCAGAGAAATTCCATGGTAAAACATGCAATATGTAATTATATAAGAGCCTGTTAAACAAAAAAGTTTATCTTTGTCAAGGATAATTGATGGAACAATTTTTTAGTCTATCAAATCAACATTTTGATAAATCAAAACCTATCTAAATATACAGTATCTAACAGATTTTGACTCATCAAAATAAAATTTTCCTAATAATGGCAACATACATATAAAAAAATCCAAAAAAAGTTATGTCAGCTCTACACATCAGTTTTCTTTTTAATTAGCTGAGACTCTTGTGTTTGGCATAATTGATGTGACATATGCATCTCTTGACAAAACTTCTTTTAGCCATCGACATTAGTAGCCTCAGTTGATCATAGTGGAGCATTCATAGTAGCAGTGGCTATGGTCTACTCAAAACACTACAATAAGTCACTAGTCTCCCTCTCCACATCATCGATTAAAATAACTACCATCACTATCACTTTGAATCCTATTAGCTATCAATTTCAAATGCATCACTCGTGTAAAAACGCTGCAAGAAATACAAAAGGTTTGTTGAAACTTATATTCATAATGGCTTAGTTGGTATTTCTAATAGCGTACAGCCCATAAACTTTAGATATCTTGGTTTTCTTCCCTCTTCTTATCACATTGTTGATGGTTTTGTATATCTCTGAACTTGCCTTCATTTTAGTTAATGTAACTTATTTTTTCTTTTTAGTAATTTCTTTTGTGCCAATTGTTCGCCTTCCTTCTTAAATGAATATTCCTCGAGATCTTAGTTCCTTGACAAATAATTCATCCTGTAGCCTTTGTTGACTTCTTGAAATCCTTATGCCACAGCAGATATTATCCATCTTCTGCTTTCCATTGTCCTTAAATTCATATAGGCTACATTTATAAGCTTCTCAAATGTCTTTATAAATATGAAATGATTACAAATACAAATACAAATAATAGTACCTTCACAGTAGCCTGAGCCTTACTTAATTTCTGAATATCAACTTTATGCTTAACCATTGGCTGAGCCTTACTCAATTTCTAAACATCATCAATTTTATGCTTCATAGTAGGCTTTCCCTTATCCTTAAATGCAGTTCATGACACAAAATTAGCTTCACATAAATGACAATATTTATATAATTAATATAAGTAAAAATAATAATACCTTTATAGAATCAGGCTGAAAAATACTTTTATGCTGAATGCTTTTAGAATCAGGCTTAGGAGTACTCTCTATCTTCTTCTTAACTTGAAACTAAATTTTCATCAGTCATGAATATGCATTTTAAGGGTGAAAAAGTTCATATATTTTAATCACAGGTTACCTGTAATTTACATGGTCTTTCTCCTCTTGATTGAAGTTGTGAGATTTCCACTTTCCTTCTAATTGGACAAGCTTATTTGTTATGTCCTTTGCCAAAACAGTATTAACAAGTCATTTTTCTTCCTCTTTTAATTAACTTTCCATTGTTGCCAATTTCAAACTCCTCATTTTTCTATTTATTTTGGGTCTTCTTGGCAGTTTTTTAATGCTGGGCGTTTTATGGGTGGTTGCAAAGTTTCAGGCAAAAACTTTTCTCCGTTAAATGTGCACATCATCACACTATAAGCCTTTAAATATGTGGCTTTTATATACCATTCTAAAATAAATCTTCTGGTTGTTAGTCATTGTCGTAAATGTCACAAATAGCATGACTATAAGGAATCCCTAAAAATTTCCTAGCTCCACACACAACTCTTATCCTTAATGTTTACTTCATATATGTCATTGTAGTGTGCTATTTCGTAGCCCCTTAATCCATTCCACACTACTGAGCATTTATAACTTTCCTCTTTTGCCACGTGTAATTTCTATCTGATTCTAGGACCTAAGTCCCTTACCCATTTCTTAGTAATGTCTTTATTAACATGTAGTCTCTTCATGACCAACATACTAATATCTTCTAAACAAGATATAGTATTTTTAGTCCTAGCAAGAACAATTCTACCACTGAAGGCCTTACATAGGTTTTTAATCAGTTAAATCACATTGGGGTTGTGTGTCAAAAAAAGCTCTACACTAGTATTGAGGGTTAAATCTCATCATGTGCTTTTTGAGAAACATAGTTAAATCTAGTATCCTCACCTTGAAATCAACATTATTATGAGCTTTAACGAACCTCTAGATGTGCTTTTCAAGTTCCTTGCCTCTGCGATTCTTTTTCCAATTGCTAAGTAAATGTCTTGCACACCATCTTCTTTTATAATCAGGAAATAATTCATATAATGCTGGCTGCACCCTTGAAAAATTAAACAATACAAGGATGATAGTAATAAGCTAAATTTTAACAAAAAAACTAATTACAAATATCAAACTATTTATTTACCTTACACTTATCAGAAATAAAAGTCGATCCAGCTCCTTTGCCAATCCTAATGTCATATTGTAGTCGCTCAATAAACCACATCCAATTATCCTTATTCTCAATAGTCATAATTCCCTAAACTAATGGAAACATCTGATTGTTTCCATCTCTACCAACTGCTTCCAGCACCTCCCCATTTACAACCCCCTTAAAAAATGCTCCATAAAATCCAATGACTCTCCTATAAATAGCTAGGAACCCTTTCTTGCATGCATGAAATGAAATATATACCCTCTTGAATGTGTTATCATCATTAATTTCTAAAATTATATTATTTCCTTTATGTGCTTTTCTAATCTTTAACACATACCTCAACAGTTTAACATATTCTTCAGTTGCAATCCCCTTTAACTTCTCATAAACAAAGGCCTTAACTCTCCAACATTGAAGGAGGCTAACATTTAATTTTAATTCCTTCTTTAATAAACTTTGCAAGTCAATCATTTTTATTGCTGGAATCACATCAAGCTTCTCTGATAAAAAAATCAGTAATCCTTTTATATGTTAGCTTACTTATCTTGTTCACTATATTGCATTGATGATCATCTACATAAGCTATTTTATGAAAGACATTGGATTTAGCATCCTTTGCATCAGATATATATTGTAGACATTTAGGCTTCTTGAACCTCATCCTAACATAAACTTGTGTATTGTTGCTATACATAAGCTCCTTTCTCTCCATTATTGAATACTTAGTCAAAGCTTCTTAAAACTGATTTGCCCCTTCAAATTTCATTCTAGTTGTAATAATAACTCTACTACTTTTTGGATTATATATAGGAAATTTTTTGTTCTTTCTACCACTTGTTACATCCATTTCTTCATCTGTATCCACAAATCTACAATCAAAATGAATCGATAAAATTAGTCTCGTCCCCTGCATTTTCATGTACTGCCTCCTTAGCTGCTTCCTGACCTGCCTCCTCAACTCTTTTATCCCTCCTTAGTTGCATCAAATTAAGTATATTATAACTGAATAACATTTTATCTAAGTTCTTCAAATTCTTTATAGCTTATTGTAACTCTAAGTCATCTTCATCAGACATAAATTCTTCATTAACCTCTACATACTCTTCTTCTTCTAAGTCTGTCTCATTCTCATTTTTATTAACTTCACCTACTTCACCAACTTCATTTACTTCATCTACCTCAACCTCATAAAGAAATCTTTAAATTGCCGCCTATCCTTAATACTTGCACTCTCAATAATTCTGTCATTCACAACATATATGTCATTTTCCTTTTTCTCATTTAAAACAGTCAACAACTAGCAAGTTGTTGCATCATCATAAACCTCCACCAAATCACCATTTCATATATTCCTAAGGTATGGCTTTAAGGGCTCCTTTTGTTTAAGTTCACCCTTAGCATGGTCAAGTAAGCACTAGTAGCCTAATTTATATGTGTCAATAATTTAATCAAATTCATCCCCTCTTATATAAATATTGTTTTCAAGCTTTCCACCATCATGCCATACAAGGCATGTATAAGCCATTTTATAAATGCCTATAAATCAAATGAGAACAACAAATAAAAAAAAAATTGGACAAGCTAGGCATCAGTACTAAATCAAACCAAGCACGATAAAACCCTAATATGTAAACAACTATACTTAGCATTGTAATCAATAATTAATCATAGAAAAAGGAATCATTTTGTTAACCTCCATTAACACTAAATCCAATATAAACCGTTTATTTTGGATTATCGATTTTCTCGCAAAATAAAAAACAATTAACAAAAAAAAATAATAAGGAAAACTCATGCACTTAGCACTTGAATAAAAAAGTGACTATATAAAATTGCATTAAAGTATTAGAATCAGGCTCAATTCACTTTTGCTTTCCATTATCGATTTTCCCTAAAAAAAATAGTTGCAAACCTGTTTCTTATAGACCCAAACAAAATCTCCACATCGATCAAATAAATCATTTTCTTGGACCATAACTCACTTTTCCATTATTGTTTTCTTGGACCATAAAGAGAACGACATTAATTTTTTTTGGAGAAAAATGTAGCTTTGCACAAAAAGAACTGATGTATCGTTATCAGCGTTTAATGTTCGAGAGTTTCAATTGTAAAAAGAATCTCTAACTAATAATGGAAATTTGACATGGCATATTTTTTTAATATGGCATTATATTTTTGAAGCTATTCTTGCATGATTGACACATCATCAGTTAATTTGAAAGAGATTTGAGGACGAGACTGACACGTTAGCTAAGTCTGTCAATTTTAACAGTTCAGGACTAACGATGCAATTTATAAAAAGTTAATGAACTCAATTGAAACAAATAAAAATTATAGGACTTAATTGAAAAAATGGCATAACTTTTAGGACTTATGAAGTCATTATCCCTAAATTAATATATATTTTATTTAATTATTTTAAAATATAAATTAAATATAATAATTTAAAGGTGTTTTCTATGGTTACTTTGTTTCTTAAAAAGTAAATTTTACTTTGTTGATAATTACCATTGGATGATGCAACACACTCTTATCCAATGGTTATAAAAATAGAGTAAACACAAAATATATCAAAAAAAAAGTTCCCCAAGAATTTTCTTATTTAAATATATTAGTTAAATATTTTAATAAAAAAATAAATTGATTAAATTTTTTAAAAAGATTCATATAAATTAATATAGAATTTATTTATTATAAAATATAAGTAAAATAAAATAATTTAGATACATAAATTAAAATAATTTTAATAAAATATGAAATATAAATTAATTAAATAATTTTTAAAAATGAAAACTCTCTTATTTTCAATTTACTTCAATATATAAATTTTTTTTTTGGTAAGAATATCAAATGACACAATTCTAACTTAATATTTAAAGTTCAGCATTTACACATTCTATTCGTAAATTTACATCATGCTTGCATTATAAATTAATATAATGTATTTTATTTTATTATTTTAAAATACAAATGGATTAAAGTAGTTTTAAGAAAGTGTTAATTATGAATTGATTAAATTGTTTTAATTTTATACTTTTTATAAGGATACCAAATGTCATAATACTCTAAAGTTTTAGAGCTGAATATTTATATATATGTAGGCATTTAGTTTGATCAGCTGCAACAGAAGCCCAATGACGAAGAAGTTCGATTTTCAAATGCAAGAGAAACCCGAAATTTCTTTAGAATAGGCCTAAACCCGATAGCTAGGCCCAAATCTCTTTTTAGAACTCATAACGGGCTCAAGAACCAAGCCCGTAGCTTAAACTTAAGCCTTAAGCAAAAAAGCCCAAGCCTTTAGCCCAAAAGACTAGGACCCAGGCCCAAGAGACAAAGAGGTGACGCCTCTTTGACCAAGAGGCAATTGCCTCTTAGTGAGGAAGCCAAGAGGCGATCGCCTCATCGAAGAGGCGATCATCTCTTTGGCAGACCACTTATTGTTGCATTAAATGCAGCACATCAATGGCAGCAAGTAGGTGGCCCCCACCTGATCTTGCTCTTCAACAACAATGTGAATAGCCAATTTTTGAGGCAAAAAGGGTGGGCTAAGAAGGGGATGGTAATGATGAAAGAGTGTAGGGAGAATCTAAGGCTTGGGGGTTTAAATAGGAAAAGAAAAGAAGAGAGAGGGGTTGCCAACTTGAGGGAGGCTGAAGCAATTTGAGAACCTGGAAATTTAGAGAGAAAATAAGAAAGAAACAAGAGGAAAAAAACATTCTTGAAGAAGGGAAGGGGTTTTCTTAAGGAAAAGAAGGTGTTATTGCTAGGGGAGGCTCATTCTTGAGGAAAAAGTAGGAGCTCTTGCATTTGAAAGGTATTTCAATCCATAACCAACTTCTGAGGGATAATTTAGGAGCATCAAACGTGGATTAATCAGTAAGAACCTCCATTTCAAGCATTTGAGTTCTTAGTTCTACATAAAACTACTTTTCCTTATTTTATTGCCTTCTAGATTTATTGCTTCTTTTGTGTTTTTTGTGTTATGTTTTATAGCATGATGTTCTGAGATTACTAAGTATTCATCTAAGTCCTTAGATGTTTGTTTGTGATTTGCTTGCTTTACGTAGAAGTTAAGAAGTTTGTTTGTGCAACTGAGCCTGTCCAAGAGGCGATGCTTATTCGCCAGAAATAGCTTAGTTTTTTTTTTATTTAGTTACATTGTACGGTTCATGTTTCTTTATGTTTTCTATGCTCCAAATTTCAATTTTCCATGCAATTATTAAGATATTTAGTTTAAATCAAAAGTATATTTCTCTATTCTTGATTACTTTGCAATATATATTATACTTTGTTATGAGATTAATCTTGTGGTTTTCTCTTTGTAGGTTTTTATTTTTTTTTGTGGGGGAATTAATCTTTGTTTATTGCAAGAATTTTAAGGTGATTTTTCAATCATCGGGAATCTATCCCCTTAATTAGTTCTTAAGAGGATTTATCCTAGTTTATTTGTGGTTTATTTTTGGTTTATTTCCGGTTTATCTTATTTCGTTCTTGCATGACAAAAGGTTGTAATCTTTTCTCCTCCCCCATTTCCTTGCATGCGCATTTATTTATTTATTTCCCTTTACTTTTGTTCCTTGTATAAATGCTTCGTATTATTCGTGATCAATGTCGGTTCGCAAATGTGAAAATGGATTAATGTGCAAATTTGGATAAATTAAAATTGAAGCATTAATTGGAAACCACCATAACTTATATGCTAATAAGGAAATAAACTAATAATTAAAGGTGATAAAATACAAAACATAAACGAAGGTCAACCGCAAGGTTGGATGGGCATTCCAAAAGCCCATACCCAGTGTCCGAACCCGATCTCTGATGACAACTTCTGGGAACTTCCGTGGAATCTAGTTGTGGTACAGTGTGTCCCTTCTTTTATCCGAATGGCGACTCCATCTCCATTTTGGGCTACTAGCCTATTATGTATTTCCTAATGGGTCTTGAGCCTACACAGTGTCGTGGTCGCCAAACACTTGGGCGCGCACTAAACCCCACAGCCTACAATATATAAATATAAATTTTAAATTAATTTGATTTAATTAAAATTTTAAATTAGTAAAAATGTAAAATAATTTACATAAATTTTACACACTATATAAATTATATTTATGTTATATATATTTTTTAATGTTTTAATTATTTTAAATTATTAAATAAAAATTAAATATTAATTGATACTACAAATAGTTCTGCTAAATATATTAAATTGTAATTTATTTATAAATGTATATATTTATTTATAATAGTAAAAAATGAAAACATCAAATTATCAAATTTAAAAAAACTCGGATCAACGACATAATTTTTCCCTTTACTTTATGGTGACCCGGACAATGGGAATGATATTGAAAAATTATATATTGGAGCAATCATGTAAAAAATAAAGTAATGTAAATTAAGAACTTTGAATTCCATATTTATAAACTATAGGAAGTGAGATTTTGTACCTTAGACATCTCATTGACTAGAGTGACTCCCTTTTAATTCTTTTTTTTTTGTTCAAATTTTTTCAAATTTATATTAGATAAAATAACATCTCACTAAAAATCAAAACAATGATCTATATTTATTTTTAAAAATAAAAAATAAAAAATTATTTTTTTTACACACTAACTCTCCCTTATAAAATAAATAATATATTAAAGTTTACAATAATATTTATAAAATAAGAGTATATGAAAAATTAAAAATAAATTATTTTTAATAAAAATTAGTTATAATAGATGCATATATTTATCAATAATATAATAGATATACTTAAAAAACTATTTAAATTATAAATCGTCAAAATACACATATTCAATTCAAAATACATTTTTAATTGAAAATATATAAATTTTTTTGTTTTCATAATTGTTTTTGTACAATTTTATCATAAAAGTAATATGAACTATTGGATTAATTTTTTTTTTTTTTAAGAAAAACAGGACGGCCTCTACAGACTTGAGCGTGTATAATTTGAAATTTACAACTAATTTGAGAAATTTAAAAATGTCAGATAAATGTTGCTTAACATATATTGATTTCTAGCTAGACATTGGATCATTATAATTGCAAGATTTTAGGAGAAATTACAACCAAGATAATATTTGGTCTTTAGAAAATGTAAACAATGGGATCTAATTCTCAATCAAGTAGTGGAAAATTAGTCAAATACTAATGATTTCATAAATATAAATAAAGAAATATCAACTATTTGGTTTTTGAGTTCAATATCCCTTTGAATACGTACATACTTGTATTTTAAAGAACATCCACTTGAATTGTCATGCTTGTACTAGAATAAAGAGCGCAATAAGCACTGTCTGTGGTGAGTTTTGATTTGTGCTTCTGCCTTTTCTTTCTAGGTCCAGCTTGCAAATTCTTTGTATCAATTTATGCAAAGATATCTATGGTGACACCACTATACTTTTCCCTTTAGTGTGATTGTCTTTCTAGGGTAGCTAATTACGAGGGTTCAATCAATTGAAAAACATTATATAAACAAGTTCTTTCATTCCTGATAACTCCGAATCGTATCCTTGCCTTGTGGAACCTGCATTGCCGAGAAGAACGGGTGAAGGGGTGAGGTTTCCCCTATAGACACTCCGAAGATTAAGTCAGTATCGTATAGAGGAAATAATAATAAAGCGAGTAGAATAAAGTAGAATGGTGTTGGATGATGAGGTGATGATGGAATGATGGATTGATGTAGAATGTGTATAATATGAATGAATGAG
>CATIWK010181356.1:0-15321 GCA_949634005.1 Mallotus japonicus
TATCTGTGATTAAATTATTTATTTAGTAAAGAAGAAGCTAGGATGCAAATATCATATGGAGATCTGTCATAAGATTTTGTTTCCCTTTTATAGAGAAACCTTTCATAAGAAATTTATGTGTTTAGTAAAGAAATAATTATATATATATGACATGTTCAGTGTATTATATGTTTATAAATGGTAAATTGTGTATATCATGTGTATATACAGAATTTAAATATATTTGATCGCAGTAGGTAGTAAGGATCGAATTCTTGAAATCATCAATGCCTTAAAAGGGATTAGGCTATATGTTATATATATGGTAAATAGTTATTTCTTAAACTTGTACTTTTTTCCCAAACAATTATACTCTTTATTTCTTTTTTTTTTATTTAATCGGAAAAATTTTATTTTAAAAATATTAATGAAGATTATAAATCTTAATTTAAAATTAAATTAATTTCAGCATATATGGGAACAAGTATCATAAACATGGTATAAAGATTGAACAAATGCTATATAAACGATTAAAATGCAATACATGCTTATTAATTATTAAATTAACAAAGTTTAATGGACAATACGAGTGATTTAGACAAAAAAAAAAAGTGCAATATATGCTTATTAATTATTAAAATAGCAGTACTTTTTGTACTGACGATAAACAAAAAGGATGATGCTGAGAATATATAATATAGTTCTGAAATTGTGAGAATCATCAGTTCCAAAGAAGAGATGTAACAGAATCTCCAATGGAACTAAAGTACCTTGTAACTTGAATCTTTTTAGAAACAGAATCAACCCTAACTTTTGCATTAGCCAATGCAGTTTCACAGGCAGCAGCATCATCAGCAGCAGCTAATACATCATAATTAGCTGTTTCATATTCACCTTCTTCAACTTCACCATATGCACTCTTGAAACTTGCTGCTACTAGAACATACTGATTAACACACTCCTTCAGTGCCGGCTTGGACGATGGTTTCGCCCTTTTGATCAAGGCAGTGATGTGGTTTTTTGCCTTTGTTGAGTCCTTTACGGCTAAATCCAGAGCGATTTTTGCAATACCCACAAGATCTTTTGCTTTGGAAGTTCGCTTGTCGGATTGTAGGGTCTTCATGCAGAATCCAGAGTTGATAGTTTTGTCGCATACCTTTTTCAGCAAGGCAAGAGGTTCTGCGTTTGCTTGATAAGCAGACTGGAAGATGATCATGGACAAGAAAATTGTGGTGAGCATCAGAATTGTGCCTTTGGAATCCATTGATATTAAGCTTCTTAATGTTTTCTCTTCGGTTTGTTTGCTTGAATTTATAAGGGGAACAAGAAACCTATTTTGGCAGTTTTTGAAAAAAATGATTAAAAATGGTATTAATTGGATTTCCTTCAAATCCTGTGCTTGATCTTCAAGGAATAAAAAAAATGTCAACACATCATAAATCATAAATTCTATTAAATGTGAAAATATTATATATAACAGGGTAGAAAATCCATATTAAAATTTTTAGATTTGTTCTATTGAACTCATAAAATCAATTTTTTAAAAAATATTTGTAGTTCAATGAAAAATTTATGCAAATAAAGTAAAGTTAAATATTTAAATTTTTAGTCTTCGATAATAAACATTGTTAAAAATATTAAAGTCTACCGAAAGATGAGTAGTTTAATGATATAACTCGTTTTAAGAGTGAATAGGTTAAGGATTCGATTCTTACCTTCCCTTTCTCTGTTAAAAAAAATATATTGAATTTGGAATTAACATTTTATTAAAAAATATTTATTATTGAATCAGAACTTATTAAGATTAACCCACAAATCGTCATCAGCTCTTCAAAAAAAAAAAAAAGAATACAATATATTTTTTTTTCCTTTTCTTTCAAATGAAATGGGCATCTTAATTTTGGTAAAATCATTGGATGTACATTAGATAAGTGAGACTGTGCCTTTTATTTTTGAGAAAATCTTGGCCAAAAATATTGGCATATAGATCAAAAACTTAAAAAAAAAAAATCTTTGAAAATTTTAGTAAAATATTTTTATTTCCTAAATTTTATCTACAATTTTGTCAAATCTTTTATTAACATGTATTACCATAAATAAAATTATTTATCGTGTGACTACCACAAACTCCGTCTTCTAAAGCACACTATAAGTGACTGATATTGGATAGTTATTGCTTCTAATTTCATTGAACTACCATTGTTTTTATCGTTTTTTCCATTGCATTGACTTTCTTCTCTTACTTATTGGTTGTTTTCATTGTTATATGAAATACTCAAATATGTTGAATTTTATGTTCAACAATATATTTTACATGAAGATTTTTTTCGTATGTATATATGTATGCATGCATGCTTCCTATTTGGTTTTTATAATTGGGAAAAAAAATATTCCTAAAACATAAAAGAGCGAGTTTTTATTCCTAAAAAAAAAAAAAAAAAAAAATATTCCTAATATAATATGTGTGACTGATATGTGTGTGTATATATATATTGCCAATTATTCCTACTATTATTCTAATGTAATATGCGTGCTTGATTGAAAAATTACTCCTAACTAGCGGACGGCCCGTGCGATGCGCTGAAGAGTAATTTTTGTAAAATATGGAATGAAGTTATATATAATAATATGTCGGAATTAATTGGTTTTTTTAAATTAGTAAAAACATAATAAGATGTTAATGTTAGTTATATTTTGTAATGCTATATATTTCATGGAGATAATCATTTAGAAATATATTTTTTTTGAAATATTTAGAAATTATTGAATGTATTATGTATATGAACATAATTTGTGAAAAAAAAACATCAGTAATCTTATTTAAAGTAATAAATAATTTTAAAAAAAAAAGAATGACCACATGAAAAGTCGTTGTCACAGCAGACACAGGAAAAATAAGAATGATCACATGAAACCATTCATAGCTATATATTTTTGCAGTAGGGTATATTATGCAGCGTATGACATTTGATAGACTTTATATCGCTAGGACACTATAATCTATAATCTAGGAGGCATGTAAAGCCTGTAAATGTAGAGCAATCTATTTCCGCAATACCATCACAATCATCTTTAGTGCTTCTTTGTTCATGGTCAACTAATGTAGCGTGGTGGAGCACTTGACTTCAGCTGTAAAAAAATGTAAAATTAAATTATTGGTAGATAAATAAATTTTGGTAAATAACTTTTAATGCAAAACCAAATTAAAGTAAAATAACATACCTTTGTTTTTCGATAATAAGACTTGTAGATAGTCATGTTCCCTCTTAGATTTCTTGATGTATTAAAGCTTGAACGCTGTTATAGCCATGAATAAGTGGTAAATCCCTCACACCTAAAAGAGTTATAGAACATTGGTGTTAGAATTTAGCTTAGTTGTATGTTTCTCAAATGAAAAGAAAAAAGCTAGGAAGTCCAGCAAAACAAATAGAAAGTGGCCCAATAATTTCTAAGTTGTCATAACCTTTCACTATGAAATAAATATTCAGATAGTGTTCATAAAATCTAAAAATATGGCAACATACAAGTTGTATGATCAATTGATGTCATTATATTAAATGTTGTAACTGGAGATGTCACCACCATTACCAACAAATGCCCTTCTACTTCTTTGGAGCAGGACAAAATCCTTCATTAGTGAAACTTTCTGATTCAGGCTAGAGTCTAGAACCAATAGCACCAACTATAATATCACTCTCTATTGTAAGATTCTGAACCACATTATCATGTAAACCCATAAAATCTCAAGATCTTATTGTTTCAAGTTAGAATGTTCTGCTCGAAAATACAGAAACTACTCCTCTCATTCATGTGTTGCTTATCATCATGCACAATTTTTAAAAATGAAACTATATCATTCATCAAGTGAGAAAAAAATAAATAAATAAACAGGAATTACATGATTTTCACCTCTCACTCTCAAGCTTTTCCTTCCCTTGAGTAGTGATCTTGGCAGCAAACCATTGAAACCTTTATTGCAACTCTACGATCAAAGAATTATGCAATGATCAAACTAATTAATTAAGAAAAGGTTCAATGTACTTTTAATCTTTCAATCCAATAATGCTAGCTTTCATCAACAACTCCTTGAAGCAAACTAAAATGGTGACACAACATTTGATCACTGAAAATTCTGGAAACACAAAAGCAATTAGCCTCTCCACTTGATAACTTGAATTTTACTACTAAGATGCTAGCAATAGTGCTACATCTCTCTATGAAATTGAAGAATAATACTACTGCAATTCAATCAAATCCAAAAATTCATCTTGCACTATCTTAATGATAAAGATCTCCATACCTTGAAAATACAATCAATGGTCCATTTCTTTCACAGGTTACAACATTAAAGAGAATTAAAAAAAAAGTCTCACAAATTTAAGTTTCAAGAAATTAGCCATGAAATAAAAAGTTCTATTATAAAATCCTAAACCTGAGCATACCAAAAGAAACAATCTTAAAAAAAAAATTGAAGAGGTGAAGCAAAAAAAAAAAAATCAGCATACCTTAACTGGAAATTGTGGAACAGTAAAAACACATAAAATCAGGGTTATTGGCCTAAAGAAATAGAGATCTGCTAGTGAAAAGTGAAGGTTTATGCATTTCAATCAAAAAGCTAATAAACTAACATTGTTTCCATCTTTATGCTTTGTAAAATCCCAACAAAAATAGAAAAGAATAATTCAAAGAATAATTTCTTTGCATGGTGACATCAAAATTTAAGATAAAAAGAAGAAATTAGCTAATGAGGTAAATTCAATTTTTTTCATTTCAATTGACAAAAAAATGACAAAAAGAGAAGATACAATGAGAACAGAGTGCAATTTTGATTAAGAAAAAGTATGAATGAAGGATTATAATAGAAAACATAATTGTAACCGAAATTGAGAAAACATAATGAAAAGAAAGGAAAGAAGAAATAAAAGAGATTTCTAAGAAGAATCACAAATTGAATACCAAAACTAACCTAAATCAAAAGAAATCACTACCACTTTGAAGTTATGAGGGTGACTGAAAACATTAAACTAAATAAACTTGAGATACATTAATGTCATTGAACCTGCATGCTTATCACTTATGGTGCAAGATTGCAACCCTCCAACACCTAGTTCTCCTAGATAGAGGCTTGTAAATAACATTGCTTGGAGAAATTAGCTAATGAGGTAAATTCAATTTTTTTATTTGATTTGAGAAAATGATTACAAAAAGAGAAGCAAAAAGAAGACATTGAGTAAGGAGAGAGTACAATTTTCATTGAGAAAGAGTATGAGTGAAGGATTACAATAGAAAACGCAACTGCAACCTAAATTGAGAAAAAAAAAGAAAAGAGAGGAAAGAAGAAGTAAAAGAGATTTCTAAGAAAAGTGTCTTTGATATTGTAAACAATAATGTCTACTATAAAATCTTTAAGTTTCTAAAGTAATCGAAACTTTATATTTGATTAACAACTATGTGACAACAACTAAACACATATCCAAAAAGCTAATAGTACAATAAAATTAACCTCATCATCAATGACAAAGAGACTTGACCTGCTGTTACCAATTACAGGTTCAACGGAACGTGGATCCCCATTTATTAAAAATGCTCTCGCATATGGTTCACATATATGAAATTCATGAAAGCATCTCAGAAACAATGTAAAAAATAAAGATACTTGCACAACTTTTTCTACCTTACAACTGTCAGAGTTCATCTAACCTGTAGCTTTGTTTTCAAGTTTGATAATGCACTCTTCACCCTTGCTAACAACTTTTAGCATCCCCTTCCATGTCCATTTCTTGACATTCCATTCATCAGCTCTGAAATAAATATCAGAAATATAAATTGCAATGACAGGTTTGAATCATGAACTTACGAATACTAATGATAAACTTAAGGGTGATAACGATTTATAATAGGATAAACTCTGCATAAAAAGTAGGTATTGCAGACAACATTCTCAACAAAGAAAAAAGAAAGAAAGATTATCCTATATAAATTACACTAATAAATATGAAAAAACACAGCACTAGAGTCTACGATCAAATTCACAACCTCTTGGTGTTGGGCTTCCATCGAACAATGTGTTCTCCAGCTTCAAATCTCTGCAGTAAATTTGCTGCATAGAACCGAACCAAAACAAAACAAAATAAATATATAACATAGAACAGATTTCTCTTTGCAGCCAAAAAATATAAATACCCATGTAAGATACGACGACTTACCAAAGAATGGCAATAGTTAACTCCTGAAATAAGCTGATGTAAATGTAGAAAGACATCAAACAACACAGCCAAAATGAACAACTAATAATAACTATAGCAATAAAAGGAGAGCAACAATCAATAAATGACAGCAACTAATGTTAAGAAATCTCGCTTGCAACATCAGGCAGATGGATTACGTTATCCAAGCAACTAACCTCAGTCATCGACTCAATAATCTTCAACTCAAACGCAACCGCGTAACCCATCTCAAAAGCCTCCAAGATCTTTAAAGTGATTTTCCAACACTCCTTTCACCGTTACTTCTGAGCTTTTAAGATCTGGCTCAGGTGATTCCACACCTATTCATTAAATAAAATGATACCCAAAAGAATAATAAGGAACCAAGATCAGATTCTGGTCTATTGAATGCAATATTTTTTCTTTTCAAGAACTATCATGTGGGGGGTTTTGGTAGGGATTTAATAACAAATAAGAAATCTAATTGAATTTTGACTGTAGACTTCAGTTGGACCAACTAATGGAATGATTAAATATATATATAATAATGGAAATAGATTTAAAGAGCAAGGAATGGAATAAAATCTATATATACAATGTAAGATTCAAAAAAGTGCTCATGAAAATAACTCAATACACACTTAGAAATAAAAGAATTAAAATGTGAATCACCCAAAGAAAAAAAAAAGTTAAAAGAGAGAAAATGCATGGAAGCAAAATACAGTAGAAGCATCTGAAAAAATTAGCCAGTTTTGATATGTACAAATCTCAAAGAAAAAAAAAGAGAGAATTGGGAGGTCACGTCTTTCCATTGCATAGGCTTTCACAATGCATGTAAACCCTTAGGAATACTATTATCACTCGCGGGTGCAAATTAAATCAAGAAAATGGGACTCAAAGCTTAATAATAATATTAAAAAAAATGAAACATGGTATCAAGAAACTGAGGAATATTAAAGGAGTAACAGAGTAAAAAACCTCTTCTTTCTTCTCTTCAGGTTTGGGTTTTTCCTTCTCTTCAGCTCCCTTCTTCTCCTCAGATGGTGGTTTTGGAATTTGAAAGATAAGCTCAACCTGTCTATGGCTCTTCCTCTGAACTCTAGCTAGAATGATAAGCATATCAAAGATGAGCCAAACAGATGCTGAGGCCAACACAACACAAAATAAAAAATCAAAGGCAAAATTCACAGCAATACACACTATAATAAATATGTTACCTAACATGAAGTCGAAGTCAGAATAAGCAGTAAGAAGCGAACAGAACTCAGCATCTGCACATAAAACTACATAAAAAAAATCAGTCTAGCATACAAAGCAGGGGAGAAAATAAAACTTCATAAATAAAGAGGAAAAAAAACAGGTTGAGCTTAATGAATACAAAACAACTGGTACTTAATGAACCACTTATTCATGTCATTTTAGAAGATGAAGCAAACAATTCAAAAAAGATTAAGAAATAAGAATGCACATTTTCTGCAGAAATTGCAAGAGTAATCATAATATATCTAATTATAAAGCAATGAACACAAACTCTGCCTATAAATACTTACCCAACTTTTCGTGTTTCTTTTACTAATTTCATTTCCTCTTTCATTGTATCCATTTGATTGAATTTGGGAATTGTGTGAAAATAAATTGAAAGCATACTAAAAATCAAACACATTGAGAGCATAGTTTAGAAACTTGATTGCAGGTGAAATCATTTCTAACAAAATATGTGGATAGAGTTAAAAACAAATTGAAGAACCTGTTGCTTAAAGATATTGCATGTGGGTAGTTTTCCTTCTAGCACCTTTAACCAAATAAAACAAAAGTAATGAGCTTTCCGAAAGATAAATTAGAGATTCAAATACAATAATTAGCAATAGATTTCCAAAAGAGACAACAACTAATGATTCAAAATGATGATATTAAATAAGAAGAAAAAACCTCTCAAGTCTGCAGTTCCAGCTCTTCCATTGCAGCAGCACCAGCACCCCTGGCTACTTGATAAGTACTGCAACAGAAAATGTCTCTCTTCCATGGCTTTTGAAAATAGAAAGCTTCTCTTCTCCTCTTTTCTTCTATGAAAAAAAAAATTCAAGAAAAATGGGTTCAAGAATCAGAGTTCACTGATAAAGGAATCCAACAAAGAACAACTAATATACTAATTTCAATGGACTCCATAAGGTGGGTATGCTCTGTTTTTGAGGTTTGAACAGAGATTATTAAAAGAAAGCGTTGATTGTAAAAAGGGGTGTAGAAGATAAAGGTGTATTGTAGCCATTAGAGCACCTGATTTCTTTTTTATTTTTCAGGATAATTTGAGAGAGCCGCAAGGACCGCACATAGAATGAAAAAAAAACCAATAAATTTGTTGCTTCTTTATTGAATCAAATTCATACTAATAGAAGAAGGAGGTGTGGTAGCTCCATCTGCTGCTTCTCCATCATCTTTTGAGTCTAACCAATCCAACGGCTCTCCAATCTCAGAGTTCGATGGCCACGACTGATATTCATCATCTTCTGCTTCGACTCCTCCGCCTTCATCTTCTGCTGCTTCACTCATGGTCGATAATTGCTAATAAATCAAATTGTGATGGAAGATAAATTGCCAACAAATCAAATTGATCTTTTCAGAACTAAGAAGAGAAAAGAAACTGAAGGGAAGGGAACAAAGGAAATTAAATTCACATTTTGGGAATAAGAAAAGATAAAAAACTGAAGAGAAGAGAAAACGAAAAAAAAAAAAAGAGCGTGAGAGGCTGGAAGCACGAAAATGAGAGGGAAAAAAAACAGTGTGAGAAGGTGGAAGCAAGCCACGTGTCAGTATATGTATAACTTGTTCTAGGTGGCAAAATTCATACACTTAGGTATTATATATGTTATATAGATAGATATAGATAGATATAGATGTTATGAACTCTCTTGGGCCCATCTAACCGTGCCTAATTTTCAAATATACTGTGAATTAGGTTTTTCATAGTACTAATATAAAAATTAGTTTTCTGAAATTATATTAACAGTAAAAATATTATAAATATTTCATCATTATTGAAAAATATTTCAAACATTAAAAATTAATCAATCATAAAAATAAAAATTTGTGAAATTAAAATAAAAAAATAAAATACTATCTTTTAATTAATAATAGTTATGCAACAAGATTATATTTTAATTAATTAACAAATATGACCTAACTAAGTTATGTAATAAAAATAACCTAACTTTTCTTAATTTTTATTTGTAAGATCACTATTTACTTTAATCAAAATAATGTAGTTTTGGGTAAAACTACGTCGTTTTGGTTATTTATAATATATGTCTATATATATTAATATGTAATAAAAATAATAATATTTTCATTGAAAATAAGTTGTAATTTTTAAATTAAATTTCGATTAAATTGTATTTTATAAATATTTATCATATGTTAAAATTATGCAAAAAATAAATTTTTAAATATACATATTTCTTAATCAACATTATTTTGTATGATCTTATCGTGAGAAAAGTTTTCATGAACTGAAATTACCGACAATGATAAACTATAAATTCCATACTTACATGCATAATCTGTTGAATTTTAACATTAAATTATTTTCTAATTTTCATACCTAGATTGAAATCAAAAAAATATTCGTACCTAGATAAAAAGTTGTAATTCCAAATCAATATAGAACCCCAGAACCTAGGATATTTTTAATTGTATATAAACCCTAGAAGAATATAATCTCGTAAAAAAAAATTAAAGAACATAGTTGCTAGCCAATGAGAGAGTAGTCAAGTGGTAACTTCTCTCCAATGACATCTTAACATGCAGGGTTCAAGTCTTGCCGTCTTCAATTTAAAAAGGGAGGATTGCCTCTTATTGTGCAGTCAATCGATGTTTAGGTCATATAATCTCCCTATCAACCAAAAAAAAAAAAAAATAGTTGCTAAAAAATAAATATACTCTTCAGTTATGAAGCAATATAAACATTGTTAAAAATATTTTGTTCTGTTGATGATTGAGTAGTTTAATGATATAACTTGCTTTAAAAATCAGTATGTTAACGGTTCAATTCTTGCCTTCTCTTTCTCTATTAAAAAAAATATTGAACCCTAATTTAACATTTTATTAAAAAAAAAATTATTATTGAATCAGAACTTATCAATATTAACCCGCAAATCGTCCTTCCAAAAAAACAAAAAAGTTAGAAGATTTCTTTCCTTTTCTTTCAAATGAGATGGGCATCTTAATTTTGGTAAAATTATTGGTTGTACATTAGATAAATGAGACACTGCCTTTTTTTTTTTTTTTTTTAGCAATGCTAAATCCAACAATTTGTGCTGGGATAAAAAGATATTTTAAAAATTTTACTTTTAATTTTTTAAGGTTAATATTGTAATTTTAAAATATAAAATTTATTTTAAGCGACAAACATACCCTCCTAAATATCTATAGTATTTAAGAGTTAATTTTTAAATTTATATTTTAAATATGAAAATTTTCTTTTCAATATTAAATTTTTTTTTTTTCTAAGCACGAGGTGTCATGAGAGGGTCCCAACTTTAGAAGGCGTCTTTAAGTCCGTACCACACCCAGATTAATCCCCGTTCGACTCGGGACGGACCCCGAAGGGCGGCAAATGTCTACCTCAAGAGAATTTTAAAGTAGCTACGTACCCAGGGCTCGAATCTGAGACCTCTAGTTAAGCTGAAAGAGTCTCTCATCAACTCATCCATACCCTCTTGGGTAATATTAAAATAATATTTTAACATCAAATATTTTGGAGAAAATATGATCTTGAAGGGAAAAACTGCTTGCTATAATATTATCCATGCCGTTACAAGAAGCATGTTGGAATTGTTGGTTTAGGACTCGACTACCTGTTGTGTAAAAAAAAAAAAAAACACTACTTGGTAGAATTTTGAATTCTTTTGAAAATAAAATACAATTGGAGGATTATCAAATATATTATTCTTTCTACTTATTAATGTTAATAAGAAAATTACATAGCTAGAAAAATATGGAAATGGATAAATTTATTATTTAATTAAAGTAAAATTAATTTAGGTTAATTTAAATTATTTTTGATGAATAATAATAATTTTGAAAAAACAGATAATTTTAAAAAATATTGTATTTTATCTATCGATTCAAGAAAACCTTTTTATAAATATATAGTTATTAAAATTATTAAAATTTAATGATCAAAATTTAAAAAACTAAATTTAACTATTAAAATTTTAATGATATATTTTTGAAATTATATTGTACCTATAAAATATGAGGTGTGTATAAAATAAACATTAATTGGAATGAAAAAGCAATCAACTCGAATATAACTTTAATCAAATATTAGTACGGATTAATACATTCAATTATTAGTAAGAGCCAATCATTAAAATTTGAGTAATGCTTATTGAATTAGTATTAATTATTGACAAAGTAATTATTTTTTTTAAGAAAAAATAATCATTCATTCATAAAAATCAAAGATACATCTTGATAAAAAAAAAATGGGCAAATTACAAAAAAAAATTCACTACCTTTAGTGCTTTTGGTAAATTTGACATATTTTTTTAATTTTGACAATGTCATTCATCAACTTTCTAATTTTTGCAATTCAAAGCACCGGTAAAATTTTTTTGAAATTAAACTAACATGTCAGTTGGTATTATCTTTATTTCTCTACGTGGGATCCATGTAGGATCTAATGTACAAAATAGTGTGTTTTATGAGACCCTAAACTTTCAAAATGTACCATTTTAAAAGGCTCAATTCCCAAAACAAATAGATAGATAGAACCATTTAAAATTGTGTATTTTGAAATCTTAGCACACATCATTTTGTCCATTAGATTTTAAATGGATCCCATTTAAAAAATTAAAGATAACTTTGACTGTTACGCCTATTAATTTTTATCAAAGAGTTTACTGGTATTTTGAATTGTAAAAATTAAAAAGTTGGTGAATGGCATTGATAAAATTAAAAAGATATGTCGAATTTGCCAAAAACACTAAAGGTGATGAATTTTTTTGTAATTTTTCCTAAAAAGATAATATAAAATAAGAATATAATTAAAAAAATACAAAAATAAAGTCTCACTTTTGTGAAATTTCTTGTCGTTATTCTTCAATTGCGTTGATAGAGTTCTTTTAGTTTGTAACTCGACGATCCGTACACCCCATTCAGTGACTTTAATTAGTCACAAATCGACTCTCTGATTTTTAAATGAAATTGTAAAAAAATTAACAGAATTTCACAATGGAGAAATATTCAAATTATACGAATGAATCAAATCCTATAAAAGTAAAAACAACTCCATAAAAGAAGATTTAAAATTTCACAAAAATTAAATAAAATGAACAGATTAGAAATCTATATTTATTAAATGCATGAAAACAAAATAAAGTAAAGAAAATAAAAGATATAATAAAAACATCCGAGTGGCTGAAAACGAAAAATTTTAAAGAAAACCAAGAAAGGAAAGTGAGAATAAAAGTGGCTGGAATTTTTTTTTAATATTTGCTATTAGTGACAAACAAACTATTTTTAGTTTTGTTCAATTCAATTTGACCGTCAATCAAATTAGTTCTAATTAATCGGACAATTCAAATATTCATACCATTTCAATTAATTCAATTTGATTAATGATTATATTAGTACTAAACAAATAAATTGGTTATTACTAATAACTAGTCGTCAATCCGCACGTTACGCGAACTGTGAATAATATATATTTTATATATATATATATATATATATATTAATGTGCAAATAACAAGTGTAATTAGAATAAATATAATGAAATGAATAATAAAATGAAAACTAAAATAAATAAAACAAAATTATCCTTAAATTAAATTATCAAATTTAACCAAACAATTAGCTAATCATAAACTATAATAAAAATATCATATAAAAATCAATACACTTGGAGACAAATTTAAAATAACTACTGAAAGCAATCATCTTTATAACTATATTGAAGATAACGTGTTATTTGAGCATATGATGCCACATTATTAAAGAGTTAGGGTTTGAAAAAGAGGAAAAATAAAAACAAAAACAAAAAAAATTGAATTTGAGACTAAAAAAGAAAAAAATATAAAAAAAAATCAAATATAATTATAATATTAATATTTTCAAACAGACTAAGAAAACTACTGGATGCACACTAATTAACATTGATTAGCTATACAATTCGATAAATCTTTGTATACTAAACCAGCAGGAAGAGCCAATGCCCTTCATCCTACAGCTTTCAAGTACTGTAACAACACATTCCAACAAAAATAAAAACAACAAAATTATTTCAAAATTAATAGTATATATAATCACAATAAAATAAAAAAAATAAACAAAATTATTTTAGTAGAGAAGAACATACCTTATTTTTGAATGAGTAACAAAAAAAATAGAAAAAGACTCAATTCAAAGATATTAAGTCAAATAGTAGAATTTACGTTAAATAAATAGAAGAAAAAGATGTATTTATGGTTAAATAGATGATAAGTGTTTTAAGTGAAATAGAAAACATAATTTTTGGTAGGGTAAGAGAGAGTTATTTTAGATGGAATAGAATTATAGTGTTTTAAATAAAATAAAATATCTATATTTTTTAATTAAAAATATGAATTTTTAGAATTCAACACATAAGCATTTAAAGCTAAATACTGAATTATGAGGAGAGGTACGTGTCAAAATTTGAGCTAAATGACTTTGGAACTTAGCATTTAATATATATATATAGATCATTCAATTTAATTTTATTAATATTAAATTAGTAATGGCCAAATAAGTTAATCATCCTCCCTTTGTAGCCTAGTGGTTCAGGTGATAGACATTATAAAGTGAGGTCATGGGTTCGACCCCTCCCTCCACTTAACCTCCCAGTTATTCAAAAAAAAAAAAAAGTTAATCATTAATGTTAAGACCCGAATTTTTAGTAAAAATTTTTAATATTTTAATTGGAATTTGCAGTGTTAATAAAGTAAATTTAATTTAAAATTTTATTATGTAATTAATTGAATTATTATTTGATATTTAAATTACTTATTTTAACATGTTTAATTTAATTAAATTCTAATGGTTTACTAAATATATATATACATATACTTTTGTGTGTTATTTATCATATATATGTATATATATAATATGTATTAGTTGAGAACTTATATGTATATGTGTATTGTATATTTTAATGTGTGGTTGTAATTTAAGTTGTTGTTTTAAAAAAAAAATGTAATGAAAAGCAATTGATTTTCTTTTTCTCGGGCATATGCAGTACCCCTGTGTTCTCTTCAGCCTGCCTTTTGTTTCTTTTCATTCAGTTTCAGACTTCTTCTTTAGCTGGAATCTTCTTCTTTCTTGTTTGTGTTTCTTCCTCAACTAGGCATCACCATCATCCTTTTCTTCACTCGAGCAGCTGGTTGCTCGTTCCCTGTGCGTGCGCGAGTTCCTCTGTTGCTGCAGATCCGTGCGTGATCTTCTGCTGAGACAGACTGGTCTTCAAGCTTTAGGCTGCCTCAGTCATCTTCGCTTACAGCTGATCTTCAAGCTTCAGCTATCATCTTCAGCGTCGTTCTTCTTTTTCTGCTGCTGTCAATCTCACTTTCAGCTTGCTGTCATCTCGTTTCTTCGCGCGAGTCAGACCTGAGGTTTTGCTGTGAGGTCTGAGCTGTTGTCTTCAACCACCGGTGAGCCACCAGACGCCTTCAACCCTCTTCCCCTCGCCTGAGCTTGCTGTCCTCTTCTCTCCTCTCCTTGGCGGTGACTTGAGGTCCGGTGAATGCAGGGTCTTCGATAGTTGACCTAGGCACACTTGAGCCTTCTTCCCTCTTGTGGTTTGCTGCGATTTTTTCCTGTGGTTAGTTGCCTAATCTGTTAGTTAGTTAATTAATTGGTAGTTAGGTTAGTTAATTGTTGTTGGTTAGTTGATTTTGGTTTAGGTTAATAGTTAGTTAGTTGGTTATTTGATTAGTTAGGTTAAGTTTTGGTTAAGTTTGTTGATTTAGTCGATATTTGTGTTAATTGAGTTTAGTTTGTGTTTAGTAAATTTATTTAAGTTTAGTTTCAACTTTAATTTATGATTTTATTGATTTTAATTAGGTTTAATTATTGGATTTTTATTTTAATTGTTATTAAATGGATTTTAATATTGTTAAAT
>CATIWK010181518.1:0-26524 GCA_949634005.1 Mallotus japonicus
TGTTAACTGATGATTATGTTTTACTAATCATGAATATGAGATATTAAGTCAACTCATAGGTACATGTTGAGAAGTCATGTACTGGATTGACCCACTATGAGAATACTACATAGATTATTGTCATAAGTATTTCTCATCACAATAATATTGTTTAAGTCCTTTGACCTTGAAATCACCATGGATTTCTACATAACTATTTTATGTTTTGACACATTCTAACTTTATCTTTAACTGGATGATTAAATAGAATGTTGTTGGATATGAAATGAGTTATGTGAGGAATGTGAGTGATTGAGAAGGAATTTATCCCGCATTAATATGAGTAAGATATTTATGGTCCCCTTGATAAGATAGACTGAAGGAAAATGCATGACCATGCTGAAATGAATTATAAAGAATTATCATTCTCAGTCTACTTGGAATCAAGTCATAATATTATTGAACTGTATAAGGATGACAATCTATGCCTTATGTTCAATTAAGATATCATGTGATAAAGGGACTATAATGTTCACTGTAATAAGGTTATGTCGGATTATCGGTCTTCACATAACTTGGGTAGTCATAATGTCTTACTAGAGACCAATTATGACTTGTAGGCCTAAATAGGGATTTAGGCCCACTGCCAACGTTATGTGAACCTACAGGGTCACATACTAAGAACAGGTCCAAAACGAATATGGGCTTATCAAGCCCAGGTAAACTCTTTGGAAATAAATATATATAAATTCGTGTGTGTGTGTATATATATATATATTTATTTATTTATGGTAATTTTTATCTAAATAAATAATAAATATATATTTCTAATTTTGATTTTAAATAAAATTAGAATTATAAGTAGCATATACCAAAAAGGGTTTTGGTAAGTGAAACCCTAATTGAGAATTCTATAAATATATCATATTCTCTAGGGTTTCACATTCGTCTATCACTTATAGCCACCTAAATTCGTTTTCCCTCCCTCTTAAGAAAAACGAAAAACACAGAGAGTTCATTCGTTCTTGATTTTGTGAGACAATCAAGAAGGTGCTAGCACACAGATTTGTTTTGAATCAAGGTTGTTCGTGTGGATACCAGTATAGGAAGAATCCTGTTGGCGTCTCAAATCCATTCCAAGAAAGCAAAAAGCTTGAGGTAGGGTGTCACCGGTGTAAACCTGCTCTCATCCTTTCAGCAATCTAGCCTCTACGTTCGATTGTGGTAAGGTTTTGAAAACCCTAATTAAATCAATTAATCGAATTGTATGGATCTGGGTTCGGATTCGTAATAAATTTTCAAATTTTTTGCTGTGTTTTCTATCACGAATCCCAACAAAAGTCTGATCCAGAAAAAGGTTTATGAGCCCATTTATAACCCAATACCAAGTTCAAGCATGTTTCTGAGATCCCATAAATTACATAAAAGGAATTTAAAGACCTACAACTTTGATTAGAATATGGAAGCTGCATTTAATTTTTTTAATTTTAAAATATATATATATTAGAAATATAACTATAATATGTTTGAAATAGATAAAATTTTTAATAATGTTAAAAGAATTATTATTAGAATACTTAAGTTTCAAGTATTCGATGCTCTAGTAATGTTTGTGTTTGTGGGTACATATCTGCCATTTTGCATGTTCTGATTACAAATATTTTATTGCATGGTGAGTCAATTAATAACGAATATATAGATACTCATTTGGTGTCAATTGTATGTCTAATTTTGCTGAAAATTATTTTGAAACTCATGACAATTATATATTAAGGTGAATTTTTTTTATTCCTTTGTTTTACTCTGTATCTGCATCTACTTTATTCAGCACTTTAAATTAGGACAATGATTTTTATCCATGGAGTGAAATTCCTTTTACACTTTATTCTTTAATTTATATGCGAGGTCACACATGTAATTTTAATAAAAAAAATTATCTTTTAATGCTTATGAATGTCACTACTAATAACATCTATCATTATACTTTCAATTATTTGATTTGGAAAACTTAAGTACTGTCTTTTAAGGTGTTTGCTAACTTATATTTTCTTTTTAATTATATTCCTTTGAAAAACATTATTTAATATTGAATATCCAACAAGTTAATTTTTTTACCAAAAAAAAAGTAAAAAAAAAAAACTAAACATATCAATAATAAGTATTACACAATTTTACCATGAACTATAGTCATTTTAATCAATTTATCCTATTTTAAAAATGATGGTAAATTGATATATAATATTTTTGATTTATTATAAATCTATATCCCCAGTCAAAATAGCATGTGCCTTTATTGACATGGTACGTTAACATAATATACATATATAAATTATTTGATGATATGAAAATTGAAAGAAGAATAACCAAAATATGTAATTTTATTAAAAAAAAGTATATCAATTAATAAAGTAAGTACTTTTTTCATAAAATGAAAATATTTACAAATTGATTAAGATAAAATTCGACTTAAACTTTATATTTTAAAATGCTGATAAATTCAAACTAATTCTAATATAATATAATAATCTTACATCTTACATACTCATCTCTTTTTCAATTGTATAGATTTCAATTATATAAAGATGTTTTTTTTTTTGGAACAAGCATAAAATAAAGATTATGGTTTACATTTCTTTTCTCCATATATATATATATATATATTTTATTCTCTTAATTTCTCATACCATGCAACCCAACAATTAAATCTCCATCCTCATAAGACATTGCACCCATACCGTTTCGTCAGTCAAATAATTAAACTATATTTCTCAGAATAAATCAACACAACAAATAACTATGTTATATACATATTAATTATTCTCATAATTAAAATATTCAATTAATCCATTTTTGCAACATATTAATCAATTCCTTGTAACATTAGTCGATCAAGTGCTCAGCATTCTAATCATAATTAGGGCAAGATTTAAAAAAGTTTACTTATCCTAATTAATAATGAAAATTTGTCTCTCAAAAAAAAAAAAAGAAAATTTGAAGAAGGCTATTCCCATTTTAGTAAGTCAATTAACACATGTTAGCAGTTAATCCAAGCAAACGATAGCCTCTATACACGTACACATACACATACAGTTTAACTAATCCCAAGCTATGTAGATCAGAAGTTGCTAGTTGAAGCCCCCGAGTGCATGTGCATTAATTAGACTCCGATGGCCTGAGGTGGTGCTGGAGGCGAAGGAGCAGCACCAGCAGCAGCCACATCCACTGTAGACTGAGACTGTTCTTGAACATCTTTCCGCCGATGAGCATTCTTGTTATTATGCATCCAGACCTTAAGCACATTCCTTTTGACACCAATTTCATTACAGAACTGATTAAGAGCCATATCATCGTTCTTGTTGATTCTCCACCCTATCTTCTCTGCAAACTCTAACATCTTATCCTTTTGCTCCTGCGTGAATTTGGTCCTGAACCTTTTGTTCTTGGCCACCGCCCTTAATCCACCGCCAAACCCCACATGATTCACCTCTCCTCTTTCATCAGGAGTCTCAGACCGTCGATCTTGATCATCCCCATCATTCATATCTTCATGAATATCATCACACTGATCATGATAAGTGATCAAGCTGTGTTTCTTCTTGGTAGCACCCTGCAGTAAAGGCGGAGGAGACAGCATGAGGTGTTCAAAATGCAGCGGATGCTGGTGTCTAACATTGCCGGCAGCAGTGCCCTCCCTTCTGTGAAAGTTCCGGTGGCAACCGCAGGCAGCACAGGTGAGGCTAAGAGAATTGTTACTAGTACTAATTATGTTATCATCAGCATCATCATCGAGAGCAGTACGAGGCATGAACTCACCGCAGCCATCATTGGCATGGCCACCAATGGAAGCTGCATGGTTCTTCATGCATTCTTTGTATTTAACGTAATTAGAAATAGGGTTGGGGTTATGTTTCCTGGTGGAGGTATGGAGTTGACGAGCAGTGTTATTGTTGTGACCATACTGTTGGTCTTGTTGGAATGGTACGAGAGTGAGGTCCATGTGAAGTGATCAATTGTGTGTATTTTATTTTGCTAATTCTGGAGGATCAGAAGCAGAAGAGAGAATTGGGTTATGGAAGAAGAAGGAGATGAGATGATATTTGGGGGTTTTAGAGAGATTGTGAAGTAGCTATAGTAATAATCATGATTGTGGAAGATGCGTGATCTGAATTTAATACAGACATCATCACCATTGAAACAGAGAGTTGACAGACTTTTTGTGTTCATTATAATGCTTTTGTGGTTAAGGGAAAGTGTGAATAACAATAAGATAAAATTCTTCAAATCATGGAGCTGTTACTCACAAGTGTCGGTTTCATGAGATTTTTGCCTATACACATTGCAGTCGGATGACACACAAATTAAAATTTTCACATTTAAATATTTTTTCCTTTTTCAAATGATAGTCAAGTAATTTAATTTTTTATCGTAAAAGATGAGCGAAAGAATGAGGAGTTCGAACCCTATTCTTTATCTTTGAATATCCACATTTTTTACAATTTGACATGCTCGTTAGGAAAAATTTTTAGGTGAGCCTAATTCGCCATGTAGGATTGTGAACTTTTTTTCTATTTATAAAATGTGGTATCATTTTATTAGCATTTATTGATTTTATTTTTTTAGTACTAATCATGGTTAATTATGAAGAAATTCTTAGGTGATAACCATGGTTCATTGTGACATTGACACATAATTAACACATACACTAATAAATTTTATAATTTTAAAATTATAGAAAAAATTTTACCGTGGATAAATTATATTTTTCTAATAACCATACTAAACGCTTATTTTTAAAAAATAAATAGTAAAAAACATAATAATTTATTTTTTTTTGAAATTTATTCATCATTTTTGAGTCTTTCTTTGAATTTCAATTTTTTCACATGCAGTAAGTACTTAAAAAATAAGCAGTAAAAAATATATTGATTTATTTTTTGAAACTTGTTCATCATTTTCAATTTATTAGTGCATGTGTTAATTATGTATCATCATTAATCATGGTTAATAATAAAAAAATAAAATCAATAAGTGCTAATTAATGATGTCACATGTTGTAAATAAAATAGAGAGTTTATAATCTTACATGAAAAACTAGGTTCACCTAAGAATTTCTCACGTCAGGGACAAATATTTTTATTTTCTATTTAGTAAGCCTCAAATAATAATTATAGTTAGTCCGGGTAATAAATTAGAGCAAAGATGTTTCCCGGTAAAACAATTATCTCTTAAAACATATATTTTTGGATTCGGCGATCAGGTATTTATGAGTTGCTAAAAATTTTATTCAATAAAATGTTAATCAAATTTATATATTTAGATTTGATAATAAATGAGCTCAATTTAAATTAAACAAAATTTAAATCATTAAACTTGTAAATAAGTTCAAACGGAATTATGAGAAATTTATTCTAATTGATATGATAAGAAAATGGTTGAAAATTTTGCACTCTACCGGTTTATAAATGCATTCTATATTTTATTTGTTAATTATTTAAATGATATATTTATCCTTTATTTTAAATGATTCTTTTATTAACTAACACTTTATTTAAACTTTTCATTTTTTATTTTTTTAATGCTTATTTAGTTTTGAATGCCCAATATATATTGAATTTTATACACTTCAATTTTTAATGTTACAAAAAAAAAAAAAAGATAAAAGAACCAAAAAATCATAAAAATCATCAATATTTGTAAATTGTTACCTAAAAAATATAGATTTTTAGTTAAAATTTTAGATAACATAGTTTCATTAGTTAGTTATAAATTTTTATTGATTTTGATAATTTTTTAAAATTATTTGGATGTATTTTGAGACCTATTTCAGTGAAAGAGGTTGACATTCAAATATTTTTTTATAATGTATATTTAATGTGTAAATTAAACTTTAAATATATGATTTATTTTCAAATAAATGTAATATATGATTTTTTTCAAATAAATGTAGTTTTTGAATATAAAATAAATATTTGAAAAATTAGTTATATTTATATTGAATCATAAAAAGAGAAACAAATATTATATATTCATATGTATGAGTTTGATTATTGTATAGACATATATTTACTTTTCACATAAAATAAAATTTTTACAAAAAGAAAAAATATTTTTACAAAGTAAAAAAAATAGAAAATGCAATTAAATAAGATAATTTTGAATACTTCAATTATTAATTAATAAAAATAGCTATTTTAAGGAATTAATTAATAAAAATAGATGTTTTAAGGATCATGCCATTTACATTATTAAAAAAATAAATATAAAGTGCATTTATAAATGGATAGAATGTGAAAATCTTCAATTATAAGAAAAATATTTATCTTCTATATTAATTGGAAGTCTTAAAATTTTATTTTTAAATATACTAAATTATTGTGAAAAAGTATACCTATAATTGTTTATTATCGATTGCATTTATTTCTTTATTAAGCTTAAGCTAACCCCGTGTAATCCAAATCCAAATAGCAGTCGTACACAACATTCCCATTTCATTTAAAATGCTCTCAAACTTCAAAGTAATACTAACAATTTTTTCTCAACTCGGTATGGGATCCAGTATCATTAGGATGGAGAAGGGGAATTAGCAGTTAGTATTTTTGAAAACTATTTTTATGAATCATCACTAAGAGCGGATTTCACAAGTCTAGTAAGAAAAGGAGGTATTGAACCCATATTCTCTTCCTCTCAAAAGCATAGAACTCTTGTCACTTGAGATAGACATCAAGTGTGACACATATAGTTTGATGATAGATATATTGGTAGTTTAATGATACATATTTTGGACATATTCAATTTTCTTTTCTTTATAATTTTTTTTTGCTCAATCAAATTCAACCGATTTAAGGAATTTTTTTATATGATGTCAATTCCTCAAAATTTTCAAAATTATTTTTGCCTTTTATGTTTTTGAATATACATAATAGTTATTAAATAATTAAAAAACCTTTAGCCGCTTTTTTCTCTATTTTTTCTTTTTATTTTTCCTCAAAAATTTTTATTTTTAGTCACCACTGATCATATCTTAAACCGGCAGTGACCTCTTATTTTATCTTTCAATTTTATTTATTTTATTTGCATTTAATAAATGGAGTTTTTTACCCTTTATATAATTTTGTTTCTTTATGAAATTTGAATATCTCTCTCTTGCCTACTTTTTAGAGCACACTTCGCATGTATACAAGTCACAATAAGTAATAAAGTGATAAGTAGAATATCGTCCCACGAGGATTGATAACTAAGCACCTATTGGTTCTAATTAGCTTTGTTTAGATCTCACAAATAACTTGAATTAAGACAAGTTCAAAAACTAGACTAACAAGCAAATAAAATAAACACTAAACTATTTAATGAAAAGAGAAAATAAATATGACGATTTTGTTGTTAGCAATTTGATACACCACATAATCCTCAAGCTAATAAATAAATTCATTCACATACTTGCACATTTCGGGTTTCCTTAATTCATCAAGCATTCTCTCTCAAGTAATGATTGACTTAGTTTGTTTGAATCAATTAGCAAACACCAAGGCTTAACTCCCATCATCACCAAGAATATTAACTAATCTCAATCAAGCAAAGCATTTAGCATACCCACATGAGAATTGAATTAAGTTAAGCTATCTCTAGTCATTAACCCATTTAATTTGTGTTTATGGGTCTACTAAGACTACTATTTCTCAATGCATAATCTCAAGTCTAAAACAATTGTAGTTGGCCATCTACAACAATCATCAAAGAGCAATAAACACATTATGCAAGATTATGTAAATAAGATTTATAAAATTAAGCTTAAATCATATGGGTTCTCAAATCCTAATAACGACTAAACTTGGCTACTTATGACTTCAATATTCATCATCCAAATAATACAACCTAAATAAATATTCATAAATTGTATTAAAGAGAAGAGAAAGGTAAGAGAAATGTTATCCAAGCTCTCTTAATGCCCAATGACTCCTTGTTGTTTTGCTTATTTTTCTCCTCTTTTTCTTTCTTCTTTTGAGTGTATTTTCTTATTGATTGGGCGAGAGAGATTGGTTTTTTAGAATATGGTCTCCACCCCCATAAATTAGGATTTTGGTCCCCCTGTTTATAGTTTTCTCGAATAGTCCTTGGATCCTCCTCAAAATTGGTGTGTGCCAGCTCACATATAAGAAAAAAAGAAACAACTAAAATTGGGTTCCTGCAATTGCAAGCTTTACTGCGATTGCAATAAAAAGTTCAGCAATACAGGCCCTGCAATTACAGGCTTTTTGCAATCCTAGATTGCCTACTATCACAATAGACACATCCTCTGTGATGGACCTATGATCGCAGCAGAAACTCTGCAATTTGCCATCCTGCGATCACAGCAGCAACTTCAACTTCATGTTTTTGCTCCAATTTTTGTTCAATTTTTCATTAATCACCCTCAATTCATCTTTTCCCTGAAAAACAAAACAAAAACATAAAAGTATACATTTATACTAATTTATCTAAACTAAATGAACCTGAAGAACTCTAAATGCATCTAAAATAGATGACAAAATTATATATAAATTTGCATAAACACTCTGTCATGAAAATTTTGTTGATTTTTCTGCAATTGAACTTATTTAAAGACCAAATAATTAATTTATGGCTAATTAAAATCATTGAGTGGAGTATATGAATCGCTGAATTGCAAATTAAAAACCTCTGTCAATATGATTAAAGAATAGTGACAAAAAATTTAATGATAGTGAAATTTTATTTCAGTACTTTTTGATTGTACTTATATTTGTATTGTTTCTTTATAAAAATGTATCTTTAATTTTTATTAAATGAATGATTCATCATTTCCTTTTAAAAGAATAATTAAATATTATAAAACCATACCAATCCTATGAAAAATCCAACTCAAATTAACATGTCGTAAATAAGACTGCAAACTATATAGTAAATTCAAAACTTGTCAAGAACTATGCAAATATACAAGCGAGAGTAAGAGTTAAATTTAGGACTTTCAAAATCCTATGATTTGATTATGGTGACATTTAACTAATATTTTAATTTACCTAATCTACACATATAATAATGAGTGGTATATAAGTACGTTGTTTTATATTTAAATTTCAAATAATTAAAATCAACATTCTCTATCTATTGAAAATACATTATTATATATAGAGGTTCTCTCCTTCTAGAGAGTTAGGGTTTTTCCTTCTTTGTGAGGAATTAGGGTTCGACTAGATTGATCATTCTAGAGTTCCTCTTAGGAGGATTGAGTTTTCATTAAATTCCAATTTTTTCTACTTTACTATTTTTCTTTCTTAATAAAATTCTCCAAATCATTGTCCTAGTTTCATCGTATTTACCAGTTTTATTTGTTTTGTTCTATTCCCACCATAAACTCACTATCTTCTGTTATTTAAAATCTCAAAGAACTGATAGTTTTATTTGTATTTCTTTTGTGTTTTTACAAAACTCTCTTTGATCTAATCACAATCACTCATGGAGAAGATGAACCTAAGTAATAATCCAAAGAGTATGTCAATCCATAAAATAGACATTCTCATAGCAAAAGAATCAAAGATCATCAATTTGGAGCAAAATGTTAAAGAGTATGATCAAGGAGAGTCACAACTCTATTTGGCTGGAAAATTATGGTTAGATAAATCATTTAATGCTTATACATTAATGAATATTGTGAAGAGAGAATGGCGAACTAAACATGGAGTCATTGCACGATAATAGGGAAAAATCTCTCTCTCAATGATTAGAAAGACAAAGAATGGGTTTAGGCAAATGAACCATGACATTTTGAAAATCATACTTTTTTTTTTATCAAAAGGGTATATGGAAATGAACAACCATCCATAATTAATTTGAAATTTATAGATATATGGGTTAGAGCATTTGACATCTTGATTAACTACATGAACCTTAAAACAACCATGTCACTAGCATCAAAGTGAATAATTTTCTATCAGTGGATAAGAAGGATTCATGTAGAATTAGTCATTTTTTGCGATTCAAATTGCAGATAAATGTGACATAACCACTAATGAGAGGTGTTACCATCCAAATAAAAGGGAATGCCCCCTCAAATATGAATCTCTCTCGATATTTTGTCTCAACTGTGGCAAGCTTGGCCACTCCCTATGACAATGCACTAAAACTAATGACAATGATGATTATTCCTAACCAACAATCTAGTATGGGACCTAGTTGAAAGCCTCCCATTTTAGGAGAGAAAAAACACCTATTAACCACCTATATAGTCCTAAAAAATAGCTTAAGCCCTCACTTTCTCTACCTTAGAAATACAAGCCTTAAACCAACAAACTTTAAAAAATAAAAACACAGCCTCATCAACACAACCTGAAGCTCAATCATTGGCCACACAAAACCTTATTGACATGCTTCGACATATTAGGATCTCTCTTGAACTTTCCAAAAAAATTAATAAGGGTAAACGACAAGAGCAAATGTTATCTCTGGTAACTTGTGATAGACCCTCCTCTAATAAAGCACATGAGAAAATCTACTGTCCTGTAAACCAAAAAAATGATAGCCTACCCATATGCAATGATCAGATAAAGTCTGTAATTGTCATAAAAGAGCCAGCTCCTTTTAATAACACAAGATTTTTTGAGAATACAAACACATTGCCAGCAATACCTAATAAAACAACAAACCTAAAACTTCCCAAATCCTAATCAGAAACCCATACTACAATCGTATCTTATTTGGAAAGTCTTCACCGAAACCCTTAAGTTGAGAATTCTAATAACACCAAAGCACAACCTAACCCATCCACTGACGTTAACCAGAATATACTCATGTTCCACAAAATTACCATAAAACTAAACCAAAAAATAAGCTTACGATCCAAAAACCATCATTTTAACTGAAAAGCCACCCCTTCCGCACAAATTTCATCCTCATTGAAATCCTCCTATAGTCCTCTACCCATTAAACACAAGGAGTTAGAATGTGTTTTGAAATTGATGGATGTTAATTAGATTCAAGTAGCAAAAAAGTCAAGGAAGTTGAATTATTTAAGGCTGAATGCCACTATATACCATCAATGAAGGCTGTTAGGCAGCCCAAATGATAACCATGTGTCTCTTATCATGCAACTGTCGTGGGCTTGGGAACCCAAGTACGATTTGAGTATTAAAACATATAATTAAAACTAAAGTTCCCTAATTGGTGTTTCTTATAAAAACAATGCAGTTGAGTCTAGAGATAATTCTAAAGCATGATGTTTGTTGATTCTCCAATAGTATTAAAATCTGTAGCGACATTTTAAATAGAGGCAAAAAAGGGGGTTTAGCATTGTGTTAGACAGATGCTTATGCAGCTCAAAACTTCCTAGCTCTCTTCATCATATTATAACGTAATCATAAAGGAAAATGTTGGTGCTAAAACTTGGTATGATAGTAGAGGATATCAAGCACCTAATGTGTTACCTATAATCTTTGTCGATCCACCATATTTTTCGTACTGCAATTGAGCTTGCCATAACTTAGCATTGAATAGGAGATCTATGAATGTAAATCTAACAGTATAGAAAGATGATATCCCTCCATGTCTAAGTTATACCGTATTAACTGAAGCTACTTGTATTAGTTCTTAATAATATTTTACTATTTTCCCCTAAAAAATATCAAATAATTAATACATATCTAATTATTTCACTTTAATTAAAATGTATTATTCATTTATACCCACAAAAGTTAAGTTTACTTTCGTTATGCTTTCACATATTAAAAAAATTTTAATTCCCATTCATAAAAAATTTAATTCTAAACTTTATAAGTTAAGGATATTATAATGTGTAAAATTTGAATTTTACTATCATTAATTTATTAAATTAAATTTATTTGATTTAAAATGAGACGATTATTCCTATAATCTACCAACATTTAAATTGTCAAATTTCTTTATTCATAAAATTAAAATATTAATTTGATAGATTGATAATAAAACAACTTTTAGTTGGGTGGATCTTAAAAAAGACATAACTTTCTCAATATTTGTTTATAAAATAAGTTCGACTTGGGTGGATTCCTAAGAGTGATAAAATTTTCTTAATACATATTTTTTATATGTAAAATTGCAATCCAAAATATACATGTAGTCTATAGTTATTTTATTTTTTATAAAATGAATTTTACTTTATTAATAACTATTATTAAATGATTCAATATACTCTCATCTAATAGTAATAAATATAAAGTAAAAATAAAATAAATAAAAAATAAAATCACCTTAAAATTTCTCTAAAATATAATATAATGGTTAAGTGAATGTATATTTTAAGCATAAATAAAAGTTTATTTTGCAAAAAATTTATCAAAGAGTTCTAACCGCCAGGTGCCGGTCACATTTGTACAAACGTAATTTAAAACTCTAAAAATTTATTATTAAAATGTCATTGGAGAATGAAGTTACAAAGGAATTATTTATTTCACGTATTTAATTCTGTCACATACAAAACCAAAGCGCTTAGATTAAATCCGACGTGGCAGACAATGATTGGATTCACTAAATAACCCCGCTCGTGAAACGTCTATGTCTCATTATGCAAGGGGCAAGGCTGGGACCCACCCATTTGGGCAAAATTCTGAAAGGGATAGAATCCAACGGCTGAGAAAAAGATTGAGATTGTTATGGGCAGTGATTGTGCTGTTGTTGTGTGTATTTTTTTCCCGCACGTCACGCATTTCCCACCATGCTGTGTGGGTCCTACGGTAAAGGCGTGAGTTTCAAGGTAAAAAAAAATAAACACATTAAGCTTGGCTTCCAATGACTGGTCTGACACCACCATAGTTCTTTTTTTTTGAACAGCACCACCATAGTTTCTGTCCTCTCCTTTTATAAATTAATTATATATACTTCATAATTTTCATTTTTTGTGTTATTTATTTTATTAAAATAATTAAATAATTAATCCATAATTATCCAATTCATAAAACTAACTAACAACCAATTAATTAGTAATTACTCCCTCTGTTCCTAAATACTCTCTCTGATCCTAAATAATTGACGTTTTAAGAGTTTATTTTTGTTCCTAAATAATTGACGTTTTAAGTTACCAATGCACTATAACTACTTTTTTTCCTATTTCACCCTTATTTAATATAGGAGAATTAATTGAATAGATATCTACTTCTTTTGGAACTCTATACAAAACTAATAATTAGTTAAGGGAATTATTATAAGGGTATCATAGTATTTTACACATATATTAATTACATTTCTTAGTGCATAATCCTTAAACGATAATTAAAAAGGAACAGAGGGAGTAATTGATATTTTAGGAGTCTATTTTTGTTCCTAAATAATTGACGTTTTAAGTTACCAATGCATTTTAACTACTTTTTTTTATTTCACCCTTATTTAATATAGAAGAATTAATTGAATAAATATCTACTTCTTTTGGACTCTATACAAAACTAATAATTGGTTGAGGGAATTATTATAAGAGTAGAATAATATTTTACACATATATTAATTACATTTCTTAATCTATGTGCATAATCCTTAAACGACAATTAAAAAGGAACAAAAGGAGTAATATATACTATTATTTTAAGGTGTTTGATAATTAGCAATTAAAACTGTGGTTATATTATAAAATGATCAAATAGGATCAAGTAGTATTTTTTTTTTTTTGAGGCAAGGATCAAGTAGTATTAAAATGACAATATAATTATGTAATTATGTTATATTTGATCATTAATATATCAAGATATTTTATTGAAAAATTTATATACATAAATACAAGTAAATATGATATTCTAAAATTTTATATCCATGTATAAATGTTAAGCTTCAAAATTATTAAATTAAAAATTCGACAAATATTTAGATATTCACTTCTAAATTTACATGTAAAACCATTGAGTTTTTTATTTCTCTTAAAAGTTATTAAAATTTCTTAGTTTAAAATAGACATTTTTGATTTATCAATCCGAAAAATTCTAATTCTTTTACATTTAAAACACTATTTTGTTATTAAAAAATATATCTTTTATGCCACTTAAAAGATCTCTTTTTTTATTCAATTAAAAATACATTTCCTCTTCTATTTAATGTAAAAAAGTAAAGAATGTGTAACTTCTAGATTTTTATTTTTATTTAATTCGATAATTTTATTCCTTATTTTCATTAAGAGTGCATATATTAAAAATATATATGCACTCTTAATGAAAATAACGAATAAAATTATTGAATAAAATTTTTAAGTTCTCACTTAAATAAACGGTATAACGTTATAGTGTATCAATATAAAAGATTGCTTGAATTTTTTTATTTAGAATTTTTTTTTTAGAATTGTATTGATCTTGAAAATTACTGCTTAATCTAATTAAAATTTATAAAGAATTTGATTTTAGTTTTGATTTTTAACTTGGTTGTTTAGTAAATATCTTTATATTTCTGAACTTTCATTATATATTTTTATCGATTAAATATAAACAAATAGAGATTTTAAGTTTTATTCAACTATAGCATTATACTAAAAATTAAAAAATTAAAGATAAAATTTATTTTATAATTTTTTTATAAAATTATAATTATATACCAATATAGCAAAAGTTAAATTGACTATTACTTTAAAGATTTTATTTTTCAAGTAATAAAAGGGATAGGTACCAATTAAGGTTGGCTCAGTTGGTTAAATGTGGTTGAGTGTTTGTGGTGTTGGTGTTAGATTTGATTTCCACAAACAATAATTTAATTGGGAGAGGAGATGAGTCTTAACGTGCGACCTGACCCTCGAATCCAGATATAGTTGGGTCCGTCAGGATATCGGACACTGGGTGATTTTACAAAAAAAATAAAAATAAAAATAAAAGTAAAAGAGATAGGTGTTTATAATTTTACAGTAAAATTTCGTTTATACAATTTTCAGTTTCCCTCGTTTCCCATTTAAAAAAAAATTAAAATGAGAAATTGTGTCGGTCGGTTGTATATTAAAGTTTTTTTTTTTACCAAAATATTAAAGTTTTTGAAAATTAATTATTAAAAAATAAATTATTATTATTAAAATTGAAGTGGAAGACTTGGAAGAAAAGCGGCAAAAATTATTGTAGTTTTGACATTTTTTTCAGAAAGTTGTCAGGAAAATCACTTTGTGATTTGCTTTTTCATTCATTTCAAATAAGAATCATTTCAGTGTTCTTCAGTTCCATAACACTTTTAATACTATTAATAAAAATGATCAGTAAATATATAAGTTCGTGTTTATTAATAAACACTAATTAATTTTAAAATGTTAAATTGTTTTAAAAAATTAATGATTAAAATATCTTAATTTTTTTTTTGAAAACAATTAAAATATCTTAATTTAAGAAGTAATTAAAGAAAGATTTTTTTAATTGAAATGTAGGACTAATAGTCAGCTTTTTTTTTAATACATTTAAAACATTGTTAAAAAAAAAAAAAAAATACCGACATACAGGAGCAACTATACTTTTTATTAAAAATATTCACACCTTGTGAGTGACTAGGGAATTTTAGGTTAATTTGCGTCAGAAGGAGGACAGACTACTTTTTTTTCTTAAAAAAAAAAAAAAAAAAAAAAAAAGGAGTCATCACCACTCGCTTGAGAAGTAGGATATAATTTTAAAACTGAGCAAAAATTTGTTCTCTCATTACAAATCTGAATTCGCAGAATTATTTCTACTTCACTGCTTTTCATTAGGTAAGATTCATTATACAAATTCAATCAAACACGATAAATTGGCAGGAAGTGCTAGTAAAATTTCATATAGTCGCAATAATAATATGAAATAGCATTTAAATATGTATAATTATAAAAAAATGCAACAAAATTATACTAAATATTTGAAATAATATTTCTCAACACCTTAAAAACGATATGATAATTGGAATGAGAAAAGAAATATTAAATAAACACAAAATTGCATCAATAAACCCTTGAATGGTAATCTAGTGGAGAATGTGATCTTCATGCAATTATAATCAAAATATATAAAAAAAAAATCAATACAAATATATTTTTTTATGCAAAAATAAATTTTATGTACGAAAATGAATTGAAAATAGAAATTTTATAATGGAAATGAGATAAAAAAATATAAAATTTTTAATATAATTGCAATAAAAATGAGGTTTTTATGTTAATAAATTAAAAATGCCAACTTGATTATAAAAATATGAAATTGATGATAAAAAAGCAAGTTTTTCCTAAAAATGATTCAAAAATAAGATTTTTATAATGAAAATAAATGCAAAATACTTAGAAAATGTCATCTTTACATGAGAATCATGAAAATGTAATTTTAATATTAAAAATGTAATCTTGTTCCTAGATATCTAATTTTCATAATAAAAATCTAAAAATGTAACCTTAATTTTAATGATATGCTAAAATAACATTTTTTTAATGAAAATGTGATTTTTACATAAAAAAGATGGATTTTATATTAAAAATGTGATTTTTTTACATTAAAAATATAAAATTCGTAATGAATAATGCAAAATGCATGTCAAATCTTTTAAAATACAATTTTTATCATATAAAAATATAATTTTGGAGAATTCACATTTAAGAATAGAAACACAAAATAACACAATTATAAAAATTCAATTAAAATAACAGTTAACAATTAGCATGCAAAAGGTTTAACGTCAACACACCAAACACATCAATTTTTTCAATTTGCTTGCCAACAATAAATAAAAAGAGAAAAGAGAAGAAGAGAAGAAAATGCAATATTAAATCAAACGTGCAAAATAACAATTTTCGGGTCCTCAAATTATATGCTAAGCTTGATTAGAAAGTGGAAGCAAGTGTACTTCAAAATTTGTTATTGTAAGTTATCCTCGTCCGATTATGAAAAATATTGTAAGAGTACAAATTATTATACCTTTTGAAGTGTGCTTTTAAGAAAGATGATAGTCAGGTTTCATTGCAAATCAGTTCCAAAATCCTAAAAAAAAAAAAATAAGAAAAATTGATTAAAATTGTGTTTAAGAGGGTGTCCCGAGACTTTAGTCTAGTATGATTTCGGTCGGATGTCTAGAGATCTTCCTTAAAAAAATGCGAAAAATTGAGGTATTTATATACACATGGAAAAATAAGTGATTTTTGTGTGTGTGCGCTCGAGTTTATGCTCACTTCCACGCACAAAAAGCATTTGTCTGAGTTACTCATGCGCAGTGGTAAAAACACCTGCGAAATGGTTGCATGCATATGAGAACGCGTCCACTCTCACATATATATATGATAACATACACACCTATATGGAGCATTCGAACCGTTCAGGTTGTCCAAAACTTGCTTTGACAGGTTTTTCAGGTTTCGAAAAGATGTTTCAAACCTTCAATTCATCGAACCAATTACAAATTCAATGAACTGTGCTCCGGTTCGATAAGTTGTGCATTGGTTCAATAAATTACACACTTAGGTAGTTACTCACATGCATGGTAACTTTCCAAACATGCGTGGTAACTTTCCAAAGTGTGCAATTCACTGATTAAGGTGTTTGGTTCTTTGAGTCGGGGCTCAGTTAGGTAATATGGTGGCATGTTCATTAACTCATATGCCCTGTTCTTTGATTTTAGAGTTCTAAAGATGTGGGATTTTAGGTTTGAGGTTTGCACACTCTAAATGAGATTACAATATGTAATTTTTGTCATTTTTCTTAAATTATTTTCATCATTGGACTTTAATTGGGGACCATTAAATTTTAAGGTATGACAATTACCCCCTACTTTGCATGTGTTACATAAGCATGCTTGAGTTGATATTAATACATGTGAAGCAATGAAAATGCAATGTAAATATCAGGATTTAAATTACTTTCCTAGCGACGTGACATGTAGTCATTGGGACGTTAGGCGTGTTATTGTATGTTGTTGAATGTTGTTACGTGAGAGTTGGACTAAATGGTGCTATATAGCCATTGAAGGCATCAATCAAGTGCCACTATGACCACTTAAGGTGTTAGATAGAGTGATTATAGCCACTATAACCATTTAAGGTGCCAAGCAAAAGTGATTGTGGCACTATAACCATTTAAGGTGTCAGGCAAAAGTGATTGTTCAACTATAACCATACAAGGTGTCACACAAAAGTGATCGTGTGACTATAACCATTTAAGGTGTCAAGCAAAAGTGATCGTGCCACTATAACCATTTAAGGCGTCAGGCAAAAATGATTGTGCCACTATAACTATTTAAGGTGTTAAGCAAAAGTGATTATGTCACTATAACCATTTAAGGTGTAAGGCAAAAGAGATTGTGCCACTATAACCATTTGAGGTATTAGGTGAAAGTGATTAAAAAGTTTTCCTATAACAATTTAAGGCATCATAACCATTTAAGGTATAAGGCAAAAGAGATTGTGCCGCTATAGCCATTTAAGGTGTTAAGCAAAAGTGATTAAGAAGTTATCGTATAACTATTTAAGGTGTCAAATAAGTGTTTTATAGCTTTATGAGGCATCAAGCTGAGATTGTGGTTATGTTGCATAGCTTTCTAAGGCATCAAATATGTGTTGTATAGCCTTCTGAGGCATCAAGTTGAGATTATGATTGTGTCGTATAGCCTTCTAAGGCTTCATGCAGGTATTATATAGCCTTCTGAGGCATCAAGTTGAGATTGTGATTGTGTCGTGTAGCCTTTTAAAACATCAGGCAGGTATTATGTAACATTCTAAGGCGTCAAATTGAAATTGTGATTGTGTCGTGTAGCCTTTTAAAGCATAAAGTAGGTGTCGTATAGCCTTTTAGGCGTCAAACTGATATTGTGATTTTGCTTTGTAGCCTTCTAAGACATTAAGCGGGTGTTGTATAGCCTTTTAAGGCATCAAGCTAAAATTATGATTATGCATAATGCATGATGCAATTTTTGAGATCATAGTGAAGCAATCCAAGATTTATACATGAATACTCTTAAGATATTTAAAGAATGGGGAAAACACATGGTAGTGATACGCAACCAAGTAGATGACATGTAATCCAGCAAATAAAAATGTAATTGAGTGATGTAAAAATGTAGGAATAATCATTAAGCATAATTAAGAATGACAATTAGTGTGTGTTTAGATGTCAGTGAGGTACATTAGGATATGTGTCACATACGGAGCATCTCGATAGTCATGCCAATATGTGTGCATTTAGGAATATGCATCGAAGCTCGTGTATAAAGGGAAGTGGCATGACATGCGAGGAAAAATATGAATGGAGTGAAATTGAACCACTTAAGGTGTCAAGCATGGTGCCATATAGCCTTCTGAGGTGTCAAACAGTGTTGGTATGTGCATTTGTGTGGTGCGAGCATATGTGTCATCTAACCATTTAGGATGGTGTGCCATTTAGTTTTTTTAAAGTGTTGTGCAATGCTGTTGTATGTGTCATGTAACCTTTTAAGGCATTGTATGATATTGACGTGTGTGTATGCTATGCAGCCTTTTAAGGCATTGTGCACTGCTAACATATGTGAGCTATGTAGCCTTTTAAGGCATTGTGCAATCCTGACATATGTGTTCAATATAGCCTTTTAAGGCATTGTATAGTATTGGGATGTGTGCATGTTTGGTGCAGGTATATGGATATTTCAATTATTGTTCAAGAGCTTCAAAGACTTTCTTGCCCCCCTTTTTTGTGCTTATTTTTGCTTCTTATTAGATTATTAAGATTGCTTGTTTTTTTTTTAAGAACTCTCTCATGTATATATCTTGAATTCATGCGTTCCTTGTGCTAGGGGGAGCCACTGTACATGCTTTGTTGAGGTTATGAAGGCATGGACTTTAAAGTTAACTTTTTGAGCATGGATACACTCTTTTATTCCTGTATGTACAAACACATGTATGCATGTATATGTAGGATGCATTTAATGCTGATGGTTATACTTTATGATGCTAATGATTAGGCTTTATGATGAGATATGGGTTAGACTCCAAGCGCCTTTAGATATTTAAGAGTGAAGATAAATTATTGCATGGTGAAATGGTTCATTTTAATTCATATATTGGGTTTAAATTCTTCGGGTAGAATCAATTAATTAATAGTTCACAGCCAAAAATGTTGAAATCATAATTAGTGTTGGGAGAAGTAACTTAACAAGAGGTGAAACTAGAGATCCTGATGATGATGCACTAAGTTGACGTGGTTGCTTCTACGCTAGAAGGCCATTTTGGGTGTTTGAGATGGTAATGGTTATTTGGGATTTCTAAGTTGATGGTAACCGTACACTTAAATGTGGGTTTTTATTCTTATATTTTGTGGATGGTTCTTAGTGTTGAGTGTATCATGCATAAGGAAATTTATTAGAAAGTTGTAATTGTTTTGTGAAAAAGGGAGGTGTTTATTTTTAGGAATTGACCTAAACCTTATTGGAATGAATGAATTTTAATTGAAAACTAGTTTGTATTTTATTGAAAGGGATGCTTCGGAAATTAGTTTAGGTTTGATTAGAAATGTGGTTACTAGGGATTTGTTTGGGTTTAGTTGAAAAGGGGTGGCTTTTGTTAGGAGTCAGTTTGCATTTGGTTATAAAGTATTGACTCTTTATTGGAGGTAAGTTTAGGTGGTTTTAGGTTTTGTGTGGGTTTTTAGAGAAGTGAGCAGGGATTTATGGTGTTTTATAATGATCATAAATAAGGTTTATTGGATGGGTATGAAGGTCTTTGGTTTGTACCTTAGGAAATATCTCTAGATTTAGTCTCGTAGATTCACATCCCATTTAAAGAGTCTAGTGTTGCAGTACATCAAACATCTTTAATTGCCAAGCAAGTTGTTCATGCATGTTGAACTATGAGCAGTCTGAATTTATCCCTATATTCTTGGATTTAAGTTGGCATATGTCTAATGCTCTCATTGCACTAAATGAAAGACTAGCTCTTATTATGTTAATGACCCTTTGGATCTTTGGCACCATCTATGGATAAATCAAGAAATCTCGAGAACTCGGTTACTTTTGCAATCCGTCGATTGAAGGATGGCTTATTCTACTGAAATGACTTGATGTCTAGCAACTATTCACGTTTATTGGTCATTCAAGTACATGCCTTATATTATTATTTATTTATTATTATTATTATTATTATAATTTAATTTTCTTTTTTGCCTAGGTGGTCTCATTTTGGAAATTTTTGCACCTACCTGGGCTCTCTTCCATTTTCCCTTTCCTTTTTACTTTTATTTTTTTTCTCTTTTAGCTAGGTGATCTCCCTTTTGGAGATTTTTGCACCTAGTTGGGCTCTCTCTTTTATTGAATGATGTTGTATTAAGAATTAAGTAGTTTGAAGATGAAATGAGTAGTGAATGACAATAATTCAAAAGCTAATGATGAATAAAAGACTAAAAAATCCGCTAAGATGCTTAGTGAATTACATGTATCAGAGAAAATTTTCAATTGTTCGCATGGCGATTAAAATTCCATTTAAAATAAACACAAGTTGTATCTATATAAATGCCATAAAATGTTACTCTTGTCTTTAGCCAGCCCTTTTTAGATTTTCTAACTAAATATTTTCTCTTATCTCTCTTTTCCTTCCCTCAGACATGAACTTGGATGATTCTTTATGAATGACTTTGCACATCAAAATCTCTTTGATATGTTCTCTATGCTATTCTAGTGCAATGACTTTGGCTTGTGTACAAGATATATTATGATTATCATGCCCCTTAGGTCGAAGGCATCTTGATGAACATGCCCCCCAGATTAAATTTAAATTGCTTCTTTCCACTTTAAGATCATATCGCTGACTTTTTTCTTTCTTTTCTCTTCTTTTTTCTTTTTCTCTTCTCTCTCTTTCTTTTCTTCTCTCTTTTTTTTTTCTTTTTTGGGACCTTTATAATGGACTATTTCATATAATCTTCAAGCAATCATGATGAGATAGTATTAGTTCTAAGTGGTAGCATGACTCAGCATTTAGGGAGAGGGTTGATTTTCACAATGGGTTCCCTTTTTAAGATTCTCAAGCTTCCTCGAGTCAATCAAGTTAGGGACCTTATTCTTGAGGGTTCTGCATTTATTAGTGATGTTTTTAGGAATTTGATGGAAGTAAACAGTATAGGCTGAGGTTAATGTAAGGTGGTAATGGGTTTAGTAAGGATTTAGTTCAAGGGTTTTTAAAAAGGTTTCTTTGTTGGATCCTTTAGAAGACTCTAGAAAGAGGTAGGTTGAAATTTAAGTATTTTCTGGATGGTAATGTGACAACATTAATAGTTAGGGGTCTCAAGGAACAAAAATTTCATCAGTAGTATGGATGTAAGTGTTTGGGTTGGGAAAAAGGTTTTGTTCAAGGTAGTTGACTTTGGCTGTAAATGTTTTGGTTTTGGTAGTTGGTCTATTGTTCATTGTTCCAAGTATAAGCATCTTTGGTTGTTGTCTCAAATCCCATAATGTGGATGATGAAAGTTATTACTTCTTCTCCACTTTTACTTTCTGACTTTCTCTTTTTTCTCTTTTTTTTCTATTTTTATTTCTTCTTTTTTATTTCCTTTTATTTTTTATCTTTTTTTGTTCACTTTTCTTACCCTCACCTCATGAGTAACAAGTTGTGACATAAATAAGATGCAGACCCATGAAAATGTAAACATGATTAGTTTATATAGAACAAAAGTAAAAAATGCTAATGAAATGTTCAATATTATTGTATACTACTAGAAGGTAATACATAAAGAAAAATAACAAAACAAGAGTTCAGTGTTCTCATTTAGCTATCACATCATAAGAGAATTTACTAACATCATCATTGTAGCTACTCAGGATTAGAATCATTGGAGTTGGCATCACTTGGCTACTCATGATTGGAATCAATGGATCTTGTACCATTTAATAGTTTATGATCTTTCCAAAAGACAAGTCTTTATTGTTCCCATTCATCTTTCACCTTTATGTCAGCCTGGTGCAGAGCTTTGAAATATAAATAGTGGTTGTAAAACATAAGCCTTTTTTAAATATGGCAAACACCCCTTGATTATCATTTCGATATGCTTATCCTCTAGTGATCGATTTCTCATTTGTGTAGGCATGCCATCTGGTAAGGTAATCAATTTTTCATTTGATTTCTCTAAGCTTTTATTTTTTGGTCTCCAAATCTTTTCTAGTTATATCCAATTAAACGTTGTACTCATACTGCTTGATAGATTTTTAGGTCAACAATAGCCAATCATTCTTAATCTCATCCTGAAGGTCGAAAAACAATGCTCTTGGATCCTCCTCTAATAAAGTGAAGAAGAAATGGACAATTTGAGATTTTGCCAGCTTAGTTGCAGCCATGAAATTAGTATATTATCTTAAATGCACCATGGATCACTGGTGCCATCAAACATGATGAATTTTGGGAGCTTGAAATCATCAGGAAGTGGTTCATATTTGAAAAATACAAAATCAATGAAGTTCTTGGATCCACTAGTGCCCTTGTCCTTAAGGGAGAATTCAAGCTAGGCCATTTTATTAGTTAGCATCTTGACCTCCCCTAGTGATATAGTTTGGTCAGGTCATCTAGCTTAACAAGTGGCTATGGTGGTGCCCTCCTTAAAGCTTGATGATACTTATCATCATCCTCAAATGGGATGTCCATGACTCCCTTGCCCTTGTTCAGCTTGAGATCATAAGAATCAGATGCTTCTCCCTTATTAGTACTATCCTTTAAAAAGGTCTTTCCATCTATGGTCTTTAAAGATGGGTAGAGTGGCGACATTGATTTAGGTTTGGAAGAGAACAACTAGGTTACCATTTAAGGAGCTTGAGAATATGGTGATCAGATCGTTCCAATGAGAGAAGCCTGCCCCAATAGCTAAGTGCCAAACCTTCCTCCTAAAACCTTAACTCTCGAACATCAATCATGAACTTCTTAAAGTCCTCTTTAATTAGGTCCTCAATATATTTATTTAGATTCTCAATTCGTTCGGCCATCTTTGAACCCCAATAATGGTTAACTCACTTTGAAGGGTGCTTTAAAGGGTTACTACTATCCAATTATGGAGTTATTTATGCAATGTTATACAAAATAATGGAGTTAGCATGTATGCATGGCGTGTATGCATAAGAGATTTATTGTATGTACAATATGACAACAAAAAGTTTAGGTAGTGATGTTTTTACATATATGTATGTGTGTATGCATGAAAAATTATATAAAGAGGAAACAAAAGAAACAAAAAGCGTAATACATCTACAACCTCTTAAACTTGGAATGTTCTGTTAGTTTGCCCCTTCAACGTTTCAGGTATCTAAATGATAATTTTATAAGTTGAGGAGATAAAATGATGAAAGATGCCAAGCATAAAGGGTTGCAAAGGTATCAAACTAAAAAAAAAAAAGAATTGGTTAGTGTAAGCTTTTGCACGGAAGAAAAAGAATTGGTTAGTATTTCATGCAATGGTATGAAATGTATACATGCAATATCCTACAAAAGAATAAGGTTAGCATGTATACGTGCTTGGCGTGCACATGTAGAGCCCTATTGATGAATGTAGAATGATTGAAAAAGAGCATGAGTTAGTAAATACTTTATAACAGGATAAGGTTAGCACGTATGCGTGCGTGGCATGCACATGTAGAGCCCTATTGATGAATGTAGAATGACTGAAAAAGAATGTGAGTTAGTGTATATATATATATGCATTAAAATTACAAAAGGAAATTTAATACATCTACAATTCCTCGGACTTAGTACATTTGGTCAATCTGTCCCTTCTCGACTGATGAACCAACTATCTTGATACATGAATTCACTAAAGACATCACCTGCTAGTGCTTTCCACATAATTTAGATGGCCAAATATTCTTAACTAAGCTTTGAACATCTAAGCACCATAAATGATGCAGGAAGCATTTAACGAATGATCTCTCCACCGAAATCAAGTAAAAATACACTTCATAAATTAGAGGGCCAAAATGGTAAAAAGGTAATAAATCCTGAAAATTATGGGTGTATTAAATTTAAAAGAAATTGGTTAGCATTTCCTACAGATGGAACAAACCAAACACATGAAATTTCTCCCTTCCAACCTCATTTCTCCACGAGGTCATTTCATTTCCGTCCTTGGTGCACTTTGACCCAGAGTCATTGGAAGATAATGGATCTGCACTTAGACTAGGCTGTATCAATTCACAAGGACAAGATGCAAAAGGTAAACCAAAGAATGAATTCAATATGAATCCAAAGTAAAATGTATGGTGTCGATATAGATGATATGCTGTTGGGTCACAACTGATAACTCCAATCTCATATTTATTGTCGACGTTTGATACATTTAACAAAGGACATATAAGATTCATTCAAGGGTTTGCCATTTGTTTCTTTCAAAGCATAAATTCACAATCCAATCAAAATAGCATGTGTCCATATTGACATGACATGCTAATATGCATACATGTGTAAATTTATTTGTTGGAAATTAGAAAAAAATTAATAATTTTTGTCTTTAACTTTCAACCTTTTTTGTAAATATATCATTTTTGCAAAGAATTTACACATGCATGTCATGTCATCATGTTATTTCAACATAGGTATGTACTATTTTAACCGTGGATAGGTTTGCAAAAAATCAAAAAATTTATATGTCAATTCCCCCACATTTTTAAAAGTAGAATAGATTAAAAAATGATTAAAATTCACGGTATAAGTATACAACAACCCTAAAAAACTTTCATTTTTTACCACCGTTGATCATTTTTTAGATCAGCAATGGTTCCTTATTATTTCTTTCTATTTGATTTAGTTTATTTCATTTCTTTGTATTTAATGAATACATATTTTTTATTTGTTGGATTTTTTTTTTGAATTTTCCTCTATAGACTTAATACCCTTCAAGGAATTTGGTTGTTCACCATTTATAGAGTATGATTATCTCTCAACTGTGAAATTTCTATTCATATTTCTACAATTGCACTTAATTAAAGACTAAATAGTTAGTTTATGACTAATTAAAGTTGTTGAGTGAAATAAACGGATCAACGAATTACACATCAAAAGAGTATGCGATTGAAGAATAATAACAAAAAATTACATCTTTGAGTGAGATTTTATTTTGATACTTCTTGGTTGTTACTATTATTGATATTATTTATTTATCAAAATGTACTTTAAAAATTCAAATTTTCCATAAAAATAAAAATTAAATAGACAAATAATAAAAACTCTTTTCATGACACTAACGAGTTCAATTATGGCTACCTAAGGGATGAAAATTTTAAACTAAGGTTAAAAAAAAAAAAACAATAGTCAAAATTACCTTCAGCCCTAAATAAAAATAGAATTCAAAAGATTGGGCTCATTACGGAAAATTCATTTCCAGAAATCAGAAAGCACATGAGAGAACATATAAATATTTTTTGGAGTACCAAAAATAAACAATTTCAACAAGCTGAAATTGCTAGTTATGGTGAAGAACCAATATATCAATTAATCAGAAACGCAATAACTATTTCTCAATATATCAATTAAACACATGAATAGGCTTCCACTTCCCAGCCATTACAAGTTGATTAATGATCTGAGAAAGCCTCTCAATACACAAAACAAATAAATAGGGAGACATAGGATCGCCTTGTCGAATCCCCCTTGAAGGCTTAAAAGAAGAAAGCT
>CATIWK010181533.1:0-12663 GCA_949634005.1 Mallotus japonicus
TAATTTCCCCTACTTTTATTTACACAAAAAATTAATTTGATGCCATTTTTTAAGTTCAACTAATAATTAAATTATAAATATTAATTAATTTAATTTTAACTTTTGTTGTTAAATTTTGTAAAAAATATCTAAAAACGGTAATTACACTACTTTTCTTATAGAAAATATACTTTTCAAACAAGTTATATGCTCTTTTTGTTATTTATTAATTTTTAATTTATAAAAATATTTACTTTTAAAAGAAATTATAATTTTCCTATTTTCATATAATTTATTAATTTTTATTTTAATTATTTTTTAATATAATAAGACTTATAAAATTATGTTATCTAATTTGATTTATATTAGATATATGCTCTATTTTTTATTTATTAATTTTTAATTTATAAAATTATCTATTTTTAAAAAAATTTATATACTTTTCTTATTTTCATAAATTTATTAATTATTTACTTATTAAATTTAATATAATAAGACTTATAAAATTATGTTATCTAATTTGATTTATATTCGATAAAATATAAGTAGACCTAATTAAAATAGAAAATATATATTTTTAACAAAATTATCACTACAATTTTAATTAATTTAATTTTGTTAGAGATAAAATAGAAATTAAGATAATTAAAATATGATACATACTTTCAATTAAATTTGAATTATATGTTAATTAATTTTATTTTTATTAGAGATAAAATAGAAGTTAATTTAATTAGAAAAAGAAATATACATTCAATTAAATTAGAATTACATTTTAATTAATTTAATTTAATTTAACTTTGTTAAATATAAAATAGAAGTTAACCTAATTAAAATAGGAAACATACTTCCAATTATATTAGGATTATATTTTAATTAAATTAATTTTTATTTGAGATAAAATAAACTTTAACCTAATTAGAATAGAAAATATACTTTCAATTAAATTAGAATTTTTGTTAGAGATAAACTAGAAGTTAACCTAAATAAAATAGGAAACATATTTTCAATTAAATTAGAATTATATTTTAGTTAATTTAATTTTTATTAGAGATAAAATAGAAGTTAAACTAATTAAAATAAGAAATAGACTTTCTATCAAATTAAAATTATATTTTAATTAATTTAATTTTACTTTTATTAGTAAATGACTAAATTATCTAATTTTTATATAATAACGAGTGCAGATTTTTTTGTAATTTTACCTGTCCCCCCTCGTACACACACACACACACACACACACACACATATATATATATAACTGTAAGATATAACTATGATTATAATTAAATAAAAATTAATTTAAAAATATTTAATTTTATTTGTATAAATACACAATTTTTTAAACTAACATATGCGAGTTTGCATACACTAAAAATGGATAAACCAACATATGCCAGGTTACATACACTACAAATTAAAAGAGTATGGTTATTCCACTTTAAAACTATCAAATACACTTCCCTCTATATTTTTTCTTTAATAACTAAATTGAATATTTTTTCTAGATAATAATGATTCACAGCATTGTAATATTTCCAAAAATATTTGTAAACTATATAATAGTCATTAGTTGATAGAAAAATTAAAATCATTTATTTTTTCTTAAAATTTATTTTATAAAGTTATTCACATTATATTACTCTTCTTTTGCCACATTTTTTATATATAAAAAGCTTATAAATTTTGTCATGAATTTTTACACGAAGTACACACTTGTGTATCTATACAAATAAAATAAAAATAGTCACATTAATTTTTATTTAATTATAGCTATTGATATATATTAGAGGTATTAATACACAAAATTAATCAATAGTTGTAACTAAATAAAGAGTAATCTAACATTTCCAATTTTATTGTATAGATGCACACATGTTTATATCAGGAGAATGAAAGAATTTTTTGTTTGATTCACATTTTTACATGGAATTAGTTAAAATGAAGTTTTTTTTTTTTTAAAAAAAAAATGAAGTTAAAAAATGGAGTTTAATGAATCTTTTGCTTGAAAATATGGATAATTTAGTCATTTCATAAAAAAGAAACAAAATAGATGAGTATATTGAAGATTTTGGAATGGAAATAATCACAGCCAGGAAAAATAGACACAAATCTTTGATGGAAAATAAAGTATAGCGATGATCACACCCTTGAGGCAAGTACATGACACAAAAGATATTAACTTCAAGGAAATGGAGGTTAGTAGCAGAGCTGGAACTTCAGCAACAATCAACAATGGATACGATCGAAATGCTGAACTAAAAGCTTTCGACGAAACAAAAGCTGGTGTCAAAGGCCTAATTGATGCAGGAGTTGCTAAAGTTCCTCGCATATTCCATAAGCCACTTGATGAATATTCTGATGATACAACAACAACTTCACTTGCAGTAGGAGATGCTCAGGTTAGCATCCCTGTCATAGACCTTCAAGATTTGAATATGGATTCAACTCGACGAAAAGAGGTCGTTGAAGGGATCAGAAATGCAGCAGAAAAGTGGGGTTTCTTTCAGATTATCAGTCATGGGATTGATATAAGCATAATGGAGGAAATGATGCGTGGAGTACGCAGATTTTTCGAGCAAGATACAGAAGTCAAGAAACAATTCTACACACGAGAAGTTGGGAAAAGTTTTGTGTATAATAGCAACTTTGATTTGTATTTTTCCAAGTTTGCTAATTGGAGAGATACTTTTTCTTGCAATATCGTGCCTAATCCTGTTAAGCCTGAAGAGTTACCTGAAGTATGCAGGTATACAAGATTTGAGCTGTGAAGCATATAAGTAGAATTAATTAGCTACTGTAATTGACCAATTTCTTTCATTAAATTGCAGAGATGTAATAATGGAGTATTCGAAGAAGGTGAGGACAGTAGGGATTTTTCTGTTTGAGTTGTTATCAGAGGCTCTGGGACTGAAGCCAAATTACCTCAAGGAGATGGAATGCACAGAGGGACTGGTTGTTGTATGCCACTATTATCCTCCTTGTCCTGACCCAGAACTAACCATGGGTACAGTTGGCCATACCGATAAAGGTTTTCTGACAGTGCTGATTCAGGACCAGATTGGAGGCCTCCAAGTTATGCATCAGAATAAGTGGGTGGATGTTCCTCCTGTGCCTGGAGCTCTTGTTGTCAATCTTGCAGATATGCTACAGGCAAGTTCTTGCCTTTTTTTCCGTCTGCCTGTGTTACTTTTGAGTGTTGTTTGAGATATAGGTTCAGCTTAATTTCTGTCAGTGCCATAAATAATAAAGTCTCTGAGAAAACAAGGATCAAGAAAATATTGCTGCTCAATTTCTATGATCTTTCAGTTGTTTAGAATTGGAGGAAGAGTTCAAGATGATCTGTTTCTATTTTTCCTGTTGTTTACAAACAATATGAATTAGCAACATCTCTAGTGTTTGATTAATGTTAGAAATCTCAGATGAAATTTTCTGCTTCAATAAACAATGAAACGAATCAATATCTTGTTTAAACTTTCTCTAGTTTGCCGTAATCTCTTAGTTATCATTTTTGAGTGCTGAAAAATTGAAAAGTGTCAAACTTGGCAATTTGAAGGTTCACAATGGCAATCAAAGTTTGAATAATTATTTAGATGTTAAATGAGCAACATGGTTCATTTTCTTTCATCTGTTTCAGCTCATATCCAACGACAAGTTCAAAAGCTCTATGCACAGAGTACTGTCCAAGCAAGTAGGTCCAAGAATATCAGTGGCAAGCTTTTTCAGCACTGGTTTTCAGAAATCATCAAAGCTATTCGGACCGATTAAGGAGCTATTATCAGAAGACAATCCCCAAATCTACAGAGAAACTACAGTCTACGAATATGCTACCTCCTTTCAGACTCCTGGCAAAGGAGGACTGCAAAATTTTAAGCTGCAAACTTAGTCATGCTGCAGAATTTTAAGTCAAGGATGGTTACTGGGTCCTGATCATCAACTTTATGGTAAAGAATGACAACAAAATCAAATATTGTAAGAATGAACTAAACTGGAAAATCTTATATTTAAGTCTTCAATGCAATGCCCTTGTAATCGAACTTCTACTTCAAACCGGTGACTAATATTTGGCAACTCAAGCCACCAGCTCAGTTCAAGGATTAAAAATGGCTGCTGCACATATCACCAGATATCAAGCTAGTTTTATATGACAAAGAATATAGTCTTTTTTTTTTGAAGGGTTAGGTTAAGAAGAATTTTTTTAAGATTTGAAACTTATCATCATGATAGAAGAGCTTTCTTTATATGGCACTTTTCAGAAATTTGGTGATCAAGATGCTTGTTAGACCTTATCATAATAAAATGGTTATGATGAATTCCATTTTTCCTGAAAAATATAGCATGATATCGCTGCAACTTTTTCGTTTTAAATTAACATGAAAGAATTTATCACAAAAGAATACAAATACACATCAGTGAGCTCAATTAAATCTATTAGTGCAAGCATCACATTAGTGACATTATTGGAGTACTTGAACAACTACTCCAATTATCTAATACCCCTGCTGCTAAAATTATCTGATGAAATAAAAATAATATAGAGGCGAAGGTTGAGTGCTCTTGTGGTATAACTCTACTTAACACATGTTTAAGTCTTGATTCTTGCCTCCTCTTTCCCAGATAAAAAAAAAAAAAAAAATTACAGTGAAATGATACATAGACGAACATGATAAACTGGAAGATAACAGTTGCCTTTTTCTTTCTTTAGCGTGAGGAAGGGGTCACTACTTACTAGTGTAGTGGTTAACATTGGACAGGCAAGGGCGCAAGGCTTTCAACTTGTGCCGAAATTGGGCATACTTGGCCATATCAAAAAAATTATGCACTAATTAGTCTAAAAAAATTTGATCTTAAGTAAATTGTTCATTCTGATGGCAAATTAAGATGACAACTTTTCAAGATTTTTGCTAATTACAATCGAATAATTTTTGAAAAAAATCGTGCAATCTTTTAGTTTCTCCAGAAATCTCTCTTACCCTCTACTTTCTTGATTTCAACTGTATTGGACCTCGTCTGTGAAGCTTCCAGGAATGTTTATGGGAACTGCCATCTTCTTCTCTAACAGGTGCGTGAAAAGCTCAGTGAACAATTTTTATTAGAACCCATTTTGTTTTTATTCTATTTCTTGAAGTTTGTATTAGAAATTTGTGAGCTTTATTCTTCTGTAATCTGCATAACATACATAGAATTGTACAGGAACCGTAAAGATCAAGTATTTTAACCGTAAAGATCAAGTATTTTAATCATGCCAAAAAGATCCGAAATTGGTATGTAATTTGTATTGGTGTAGGAAATTTCCAATTCACATGTTCACGGTAAAGAACAAAAATTTACTTCATTTTAGAGAAGAAGCTATGTTGCAAAGGTTAATTTTACAAACAGGGTTTTATGGGATTACAAAATCTTATGGAAGAATTTGCCTCTACTATAAGAGAAGAGATGCTACGAATCAATGTAAGCCTGCTTCCATCAGCAACTCTAGTTCAGTATATCTCTCCTTGCAAAATTTCTCTGAAAGGTCAATTTGGAACTTGGTAAGGTTTCTAAACTTGGCTTCCAATGTCTTCTTGTTTTTGTTTACTTCAGTGCTGTGACTTTGATCTTTCTTTTAGTTATTTATGGTTTTTACTTGTATTTGATCAATTGAAAATGACAAAAGGTATGCGGATGTAGAAACTGTGTAAAGTAATATCATCAACAGTAATATTGAAGTTTTTTCATATCTTGCTATTTGTTTCTTTGAATGGTTTCTTTTTGTACTTTGTAGGGTTAGCTTACTCTTCTTTTATTTTATCTGTCTTGTTTTGCAACTTCTTGATTTATCCTTATAACTTAATTTGGTATACCTCTGCTGAAATGGTTTTTGCCTTTAATGAGATGAGATAAGTTTATGGTGACAAACTTAATAGATTACAGCCTAAATTTTGTAAATCCGTGGTAATTTATTTTGTTAAAATTTTGTTCTTAACAAATCTGGCTAGCATGTTTACATGTATATGTGACATGTTTAATACCTTGCAGGTGTTCCAAGACTGATAAATTTGCTATACCATCTTAATGGCATCCAATAATGCACATGGTTCCAAGAGAAGAAGATTTCTCAGTGTTAAAAGTGCTCCTCTGGCAGATCTCATTCCTAAAGATTTTGGCAGCATTTCAATCCCACCTCCTGAATACATTTTTGGGAAACTCCACCCAAGTATTAAGAACTTGGCTGTGGCTGTTGCTGTCTATTTGGGAATTGGCACCATAGTTTTTTACTCTGTCCTGGATGATATCAAAGGGAATAAAGAAAATCCAGTGGTTGATTCTTTATATTTTACTGTTACCACTATGACCACTGTAGGATATGGGGACCTAGTTCCTAATAATACCCCTGTAAAGGCGCTTTGCTGTGTATTTGTGGTCATAGGGATGGCACTTGTGGGATTAATAATCACCAAAGCAGCAGATTACATAGTAGATAAGCAGGAAATGATGCTGGTTAAAGCCCTAAGCAAGCAACAGGAATATGGTCCATTTAAAATCATGAAGGATTTGGAAAATAAAGAAGTGAGCTTCAAATGCATTGTGGTCATGTCCATTCAATCAGGTTTTATGCTGGTTGGAACCATATTCTTATACGTTGTTGAAGAGCTGGACTTCACTGATGCCATTTTTTGTGTCTTTACAACCATGACAACCGTAGGTTATGGTGATAAAGCCTTCGCAACTAGAGGTGGGCGAGTTTTTGCTATTATATGGGTATTGACCATTACTTTTGGTTTGAGTCAGCTCTTCATGTTCGCTGCTGAGTACTTTATTGAAAACAGACAAAAGGCACTGGTTAATTGGGTTCTTAACTGGAGGATGACCAATCAAGTTGATAATGATGGAGTTGCTGAGTAAGTTGATTGTGCATTATTATTATTTTGTAGACTTCATCATGCTATTTCTCTATACTCTGATTAACATATTTCATGTTCTTTTTTGTTGCTGGTTCTCTACCTCCCACGGTTTTACAGGGCTGCTGAGTTTGCTGTGCATAAGCTTAAAGTGATGGGGAAGATAAGCCAAGAGGATATCTCACGTTTGATGAAAGAGTTTAAGGATATTGATGCTCATCAACGTGGATTCTTGTCAGTATCTGACATAGCCCTTGCTCGAACAAAGAGGTAATCCGAGCCATAAGAAGTGGCTATCAGCTTTGTACAACAATAAATTATTGAAGTCATGTAAGGGCCACTTTCTAAGTTTCTCTCTCCTCCATCTGGGGCTCTAGTGGTCAGGATTTGATATCTTCTGCAGGCAAGCCTTCAGAATTGATTTTGTGTACGCTAGTTAATGTAAATGTCTGTTTATCTACTCTTACATATCCGCAACAACTCTTTTATCAGTTCCCGTGGTGCGAACTATGGTGAAAGGAATTTATGTCTGTATGGAAAATCTAAAGTTTTTGTGCTGATTTTTCAGCTTTTATCAAATAACATGTCTATAATTATACTATATGTTGCTTGTGATGATTATGAGTCTTTATGTCAACCTCTTACCTGACTTTAATATGGCCCTGCGTGTTTAGGTACAGTTTAATTACAATTTCAATGATCCTGAGGGGATGATATTCCCTGTCAATATCATGAATAATAAAATTCCTAACAAAGATGAGCATCGAGAAAATTATCTAAATTTGCTTCTCTTTTTACGGCCTTTCAGCTCTTTAGAATTGGGAGAGTTCAAGATGATCTGTTTCAATTTTCACTGTTGATTTCGAACAGTATGACTTTAAGTTCAAGATGATCTTGTGTTCTGTTTCAATGCACTTAGAAAGAAGTCAAAACATCACTTCTTGTTCTTGGGTTGAATAGCAGTCTTTGTTCTAGTTAGACAACTTTTGGAAAAGCAGATGAAAAATATACCCTACAGATTTTATGCCTTTGTACTTAAACATCTACTCCTATCCAGTGACTATAACTCAAAGGAGCAGCTGATAGTGGTCTCAAACTCTCAATCAATGCCATCTCAATTCAAGGATGAAATATGGCCTTAATAAATATGCTCAACAATGACAATTGAGTTAACTTATATTAGTCCAAACTCTTCTCTCTGATAGATTAGCTGGCATTCGCCAATTGCATATCAAAATTATCTAATACCAGGCCAATTGCACCGAAAACTTAATATTTGGAAAACTGCATCAGGAACCTGGAAAAACAAAGTAGCTGATGCGACTTTTAGATAAAAACCTTGAATTTGATTTCAGCTTCAATTTGTTACTTGATGACTTGTGTGTAGGCAAGCTGAGTATTCGGTGCCATTATATTTATTCTACTTACAGAAAATATCATCTTCCATCCTATTTGGCTCTGTCTTTCTGAGCTTTGAGTCTGTACATGAATGGATTGATGTACCTTGTACACCAGATGCTCTGGTCATTAACATTGGTGACCCTCTACAGGGTAAATCTTGAACTTGATCTTGTGAATTTTGCAACCAAAATTGCATCTTCATTACTTATATTCTTGGTATTTTTCAGCTCATAACTAATGATAAGTTCATAAGCGTAGATCACAGGGTGCTTGCGAGCCTTCTTGGACCAAGAATATCTGTAGTATGCTTCTATAGTACAACCCCTATACCAAAATTAAGATCATGGTTAACTTGTATCAAACCTGTATATTTTTGCTAAGGATTGTTCAATGAATCTCTAATTTCCAATAACACCCTTTAGTAACTCGTATTTAAAAACCTTTATTATAAAGAATTAAAGGTCGTTCAATGAAAATTTGTTATCGACTAAGTCAATTTTAAATTTAAATCAAATTAGATTTGAATATACCAAGTTTTCACTTGATAAAATTCACTAAGTTCTTTTAATAATGAAAGAAAGGATTCAACCTCTCAATAAATAATATTAATCAAAAGAACACAACCGAGTTCTTGTTTACAACCTTAAAGACTATTTATACTCTACACATAAGTAGGAATAAAAGGAACTTTCAAAATAACAAAATAAGAAATCCTAAAACAAAACATGCATTTAGTCTGTCGTCGCACACGACTGTGTTCGAAGCACACACAGCCGTGCAAAAACAGGACGAATTTTCACTCAAATTGATCACGCCCAGGCATAGTCATGTCCTCAAGGCATACAGCCATGTGTCCGAAACACCCTCTCACGCACAACCTCAAATAGTACACACAGCCGTGTTTGCCTTTAGATCTTCATTCCTTCAAAAACCAGACTCAGGCACAACTATGTCTATCCATGCACACAGCCGTGTTAGGATCTTCAATTTCCACTCGAAGCTGCTTCAAATCAAACACAACCATGTCTCCAAGTTGCACAGCCGTGCGCATATTTTGAACTTGAATTAAATGCAGAAAATTAATCTCTTTCTCATCTTGGACCGCATTCATAGTTGACTTGTGCAATATGGGCTTCATGAAACCTTGTAAAGTATCTTTGAATTTCTTAGCTTTAGTCCTTGTAATTGGTCCTTCATACTTGAGTGGATTATCATCAAGCTTAGTGCTCACTTGGTTTGCAACATATACAGTCCAATTAAGGAATTGTTATCAGAAGAGAATCCTCCTAAGTATAGGGAAACAACAATAAGAGAGTACTCCGAGCACTACAAAACCAAAGGACTTGATGGGACTTCTCTGCTGAATTTCAGGATTTGAAACTTGTCATGGAAAGGAATTAGCTCCATAAGCTTATTGTAAACTTTTTATAAGAATTTGTTAATCAAAATGGTTATCAAAGTATTGTTATCATTGTAGTAGTGGTTATGAATTCCATCTTTTCCACTATAGATAGCAGCAGATCATTATAGCATTTATTTAGGAGTTATTAGATATGGTCCTACTCTGACTCTTTTGCTTTAGGGCATATGATTTGTTAGGTGGAGAATCGATTAGCATTATTTTATTATGAGTTGCTTCAGTCATGTCTTATTAGCCATATTTGTGGTGCAGAATGCTGAATCGTGTATTTTCAGTCATAAACTTAATGGAATTTTTGAACTTTGGCCAGCTTACTTACCATTTGAAACTGTCTGGCAAATGTTCAAAGAAAAATGAAACAATTCTAGTAATGGTTACAGAAAGCAACTTACTGCTTTAGAGAGCTCTTGTTGAAACAATTGGTCTTCTTCTGCTTCATCTTGTATTATGCAGAAAGTAGTAAACTGATGCAGACAGTATTAAATTTCACTCGTCATAAATGAGGCCCTATCAGCTAGCCTCATACTCGAAAAGGACATGACCACACAACTACTAGCCCTCTTTTATTGCACATAATGAAGAAATGGTTGCTGACTGTTTGGTGAGAAGTTGATATTTACTGTGGAGTATTTAAATTTATTTCAGTACATATATCTTTCTCTATATAATCTCACTTTGCCAAATTTTTTTAGTTCTTGGTTAGGAAAAAAAAATGGAGGCTGCATTCGACTCTGAATATAGCAGATCAACTGAGTTAAAAGCTTTTGACGACACAAAAGCTGGTGTTAAAGGACTTGTTGATGCTGGAATTACCAAAGTCCCTCGCATTTTCCATCATCCGTCTGAGGCCATCGACAAGATTCCACAGGCTCCTGCTGATGCCAAGTTCAGCTTTCCCATCATAGACCTTCAAGGTGTGGAAAATGGTGCATTTTTTCGCAAAGAGATTGTTGATAAAATACGAGATGCATCAGAGACTTGGGGATTTTTTCAAGTGATCAATCATGGTATTCCTGTGAATATCCTGGAGGAGATGAAGCATGGAGTGCACATATTTTTCGAGCAAGATATTGAGCTGAAAAAAGTATACTACTCACGCGAGCTAGCTAAAAAGGTAGTCTACAATAGCAACTTTGATTTGTATAGTGCACCAGCAGCTAACTGGAGGGATACGATTGTTTTTCAAATGGCTCCTGATCCTCCAAAGCCTGAAGAGATACCAGCTGCTTGCAGGTAAGCATTACAATTCAATGTTCCTATTGTGTTCTAATGTATAAAAGCTTCCTGAACAGAAATTATTCTGCAGAGAGATATTAATAGAGTACTCAAAGGAGGTAATGAAACTGGGAAATTTGCTATTTGCATTATTATCGGAAGCTCTCGGCCTGAAACCAAATCACTTGAAAGACATGGATTGTGACAAGGGGCTTGTAGTTTTGTGCCATTACTATCCAGCATGCCCCGAGCCAGAACTAACCTTAGGCACAAGCAAGCATGCAGATGATGATTTCCTGACCGTGCTTCTCCAGGACCATATCGGTGGCCTCCAAGTTCTGCATCAGAATCAATGGATTGATGTTCCTCCCACACCCGGGGCTTTAGTGGTGAACATTGGAGATCTTCTACAGGCAAGTCTTTTTTTAACTTAATATTGTGCATTTACAGGTATTTGGCTTAACTTGGGTTTTCTTGATGCTTTTCAGCTTATATCAAACGGCAACTTTATAAGCGCTGAGCATAGAGTGCTGGCAAACCATAAAGGACCAAGAATATCTGTGGCATGCTTCTTTAGCACACATCTAACGTCTGCATCAAGAATTTATGGACCCATTAAGGAGCTGTTATCAGAAGAGAATCCCCCCAAGTACAGAGAAGTTAGTGTGAAAGAATTTGTTGCCCACTTCAATGCAAAAGGCCTTGATGGAACTTCTGCTCTGCAGCATTTCAAGCTGTGAAAATTAGCAAAGAGTTTTGGTCTTAGCATGACCAATTCAATGAACATATGTAAACTAATAAGCAGTGTTATGGAATTTGATTGCGAGCATTTTTATTGTAGTCCATATGTTAAATTCCAGCCTTAAACCCATTTGCTTTTGGGGATGGACCAACAGGCCTATCCTTATGAATGTTGTTCTCACATGCATTGCAGTCCAATTTTTGTTGAAGTACCGCAGTAAATTTGTGACATGACCCGTTTAAACGATATGACACAAAATTAAATGAGTTTATATTTGAAATGACACCAAGAAAATGGATTTAAATGAGTTAAATTTGTCTAACCCGTTTAAACACATTTATAACTTGTTTATATAAATATGTCTAAACTATCTAAAATAAAATTGTGTCTAAACGGATTATTTAAATAGGCTGGATCCATTTAACCCGTTTAGACATATTTAGACATATTCATAATAATTAAATAATAACATTAGCACATAATAAAATTTAGTATTAAAATTTAATGTTAAAAAAATAAAATTTAAATTATTAAATAAATATGATACAGAATTGTGGGAATAAATTCACATTCTCCTCGACTAACTAATAATAATATTATTATTAATTTATTGTTAAGTAAATAATACTAAGTTATTAATTTATTGAATTACTAAATGTAATAAAAATTACATATATAACATAAAATTATATAATTTTGATGTAAGTTTATATTAATATCAAATAAATAGAATGCAAAATTATATATGTTTACTAATTTTATGTTAAAACTGTGTAGTTTTAATTATAAATATAATAATATAAAATTACTAAGAAAATAATGTACAATATAATGATGTACTTAATTTTATATTCCAGTTTTTTTTAGAGAGGCAGTGTCACATTTAATATATCTAACATTACTTCATTTTGATACATCAATCTGCTAAATATATTGTTTTTTTTTAACACTATCTGCTAAATATATTGTTTATAAATACTTTTAAAGATAATTTTTTTTAAAGAAATTAAATGTGTTTTTGTGAC
>CATIWK010181596.1:0-11162 GCA_949634005.1 Mallotus japonicus
GGTATAAATATAATAATTATTTAATTATAATTTACAATAATATTTATTTAATTATGAACTATAAAAAAATTAATTATATACATTTAATTTTAATTAAAATGAAGTTATTTGTTATTAGTTATTTTTAATAAGGGTAAAATAATCTAAACAAAAAAGAAATACAAATCAACTATTAGCTGATTCGAAAAAGCTCCAAAATAGAACTTTTCAAATCAGCAGTTGTTTTGAATAAAATCAGCTATCAGCTGTTGATTTTGGTGTTTTACCAAACACCTAAATTGTAGCTGATTGAGGAAAAATCTCTATCAGCTACCTCAAAAAGCTAAACCAAATGCCCCCTATGTATTTAAATGGTAAAAAATGTATGAACATATGTATTTTTCGTATAGACGTTAGGGGCAGAAATGCACCTTTGCGGCTTTGCCCTTAGTTATTAAACTGAAGGGATAAATTACCCTAATTTTACATTGGATCTTTTCATTTTTTTGAGTGAAATATAACTTTTTTTTTTTGTAAAGTTAAATCAAATTGAATTTTGTTGAGTGCAATCAAGTTTTATAATTTTTTTAGTACAATTAAGTCCTTTAAATTTTTTTAAAAAATAATTTTAATGGTTAACTAACAAATAAAATTGATAAATTTTTTTTACAACATATGTATAACCTAACTATGAAGTTTAAAAGTTTTTTTAAATTTATAAAATAATTTTTTAAAAATTTTACAATTAAATAATAAAAAAGATTAATTTTATTTGTTAATATAAATAGTAAATTAATAATTTATTCAAAGTTTGATTTTTACAATTGAATAAAAAAATTATACTCATTAATTATTGTAGAGATTTAAAAATTATTGTATAAATTAAATATGAAATTAGGAAAAAATGCGAAGGTGCAATTTCTACCATCAGGCCTAATTATTATTATTATTAAAAAACAAATCAGAATGGTCTTGATGCGTCACGGTCGCACGAATGACGACAAAACCAAATAAAAATAAAATGAGACGCCGTCGTATTCCACTGCCTTGGCCACGTCTGAGATCCTAAGTGGCGGATATTGCGCCACGTCAATTCCCGCCTTAAACCGTTCTTTTAAATACCGAGAATACCCAAAAATCTTTCATGTACCCGCATCTATTTCCATCCTACGGTAACCCGCTGAAGCAGAGGGCGTTTTGGTAATTAAGCTACGAATCAGTGGAAGTCAAGTCGGTTCGTGGGTGTAATTTGCCGGGCGTTTTTATCAAATCCTTTTCAGCGGAATCGAATCGAATATTATTATTATTTTTTGCCTAATTTTTGGGGGTTGCATCAATCGTCCTCGTATCTTTGTCGTTTGGTACTGTTGTTGTCGTTTTTTTCTTCTTTAAGGTGGAGAATGGTCCGGCAAACGAGAAGAGTGGCGTTTCCAGAAGTGGTGATTGATAGGGACACAGACACCGAGCAAAGCTCGTCTGATGATGATGATGATGATGATAATGATATTGTTAACGAACCAGAATCAGAATCTGAAGAAGAAGAAGAAGAGGAAGCAAAAAATGAAGAGGATTTGGATGCCAAGAAAAAACGGAAAGCGCCCATTACTATCAGTCTCAAGAAAGTCTGCAAAGTAAGTCAGACCCTTTTCTTCTTTGGCTTTAATTTTTAATATGAAATAGTTAAGTTTGGTTTTGGTGTTGTGTTTTGTTGTTTTAGGTTTGCAAGAAACCGGGTCATGAGGCTGGATTTAAAGGAGCTACTTACATAGATTGCCCTATGAAGCCCTGCTTTCTCTGCAAAATGCCCGGTATGTAGCGCCTCTATCTCAATTTAAAGTTCTATGCTTTAAGTTTCAAACTACTGGTTTTTCTACTCATTCTGTATACATTTTGATGGTGGTGGCAGGCCACACTACAATGTCATGCCCTCATAGAGTCGCTACTGAATACGGGATTATTTCTGCTCCCCAAAGAAATAATCGTAAAACATTGGAATATGTTTTCCACCGTCAACTTAGACCAACCATTCCTCAAGTAATCTTTTTCGACATATATGTGTATTTGTCTTGAATTTTTTATGGCCAATTTCTCTGCTTTTAGATCATAATTGGATTGCCGCTGCTGGATTTTATGTTTTCAACAACATAATCTTACAATTTGTTTCATTCCATCATTTCATTTGTGAAGATTCTACTTTCTTAGCATTGAGTTGTTGAATGGCATATGTTTTGTGTTCCAGAAATTAGCATGTTTCAAATTGGATATGATATTATATTTCATTGGATAGAGCTATATACATATAAGGTGATCTCAACAATGAATTTGTTTTGTTTTGTGCTGCTTAATAGATAAAGCCAGCATATATCGTACCAGATCAAGTTTCCTGTGCAGTTATCAGATACCATAGCAGGCGGGTGACATGTTTGGAATTCCACCCAACAAGGAATAACATTCTTTTATCTGGGGATAAGGTGACTCTTGCATTATATGTTTTTAGTTGGAATAAGTTTACTATATGTAAAGGTTTGAGAATTTCATTCTAATTCACCAATCTCTTCTTTTAATCATTTTGGTCTACAACAAAGAAAGGGCAAGTTGGAGTCTGGGACTTTGATAAAGTGCATGAAAAAACAGTTTATGGAAACATACATACATGTATTGTCAATAACATGAAGTAAGTTATTTTTCTTTTTACAAATGTAAAGTTATTTTTCTTTTTACAAATGTAAAGCCTTTTTAATCTGGCTTCTTGTTGTGCATATGATAATGATGGGGTAGTATTCAGTATAATGGAATCTTAATATCTGAATTCCTGTAGGTTTAATCCTTCAAATGATGGCATGATGTATGCTGCATCCTCAGATGGAACCATCAGTTGCACTGACATGGAGACTGGACTTTCGTCATCTTTGATGAACCTTAATCCCGATGGATGGCAGGTAATTAGATTCTACTCCTTTTATTGAGCCTTGTAATCAACTGATGAGGGAATTGACAATTGACTTATGGAGTTTTATGCAGTGTGCAGCGATTGGAGGTTCTCTTTTTTTGTTTGTCCGTTGGTATTTTTTTTTTTTTGGTTCAAGCATTGAACATTCAATTTAGCTTATTCTTTGTTTATTTAGGATGACAAGATAGTATGTATCCCTGTGTATGTGGCTCCTTTGCCTTTCATTTTTATGTTTTCTAGAAAGAAGTTTATGAAGATCTAGACTGTTTTAGTGGGGAACAGTTGGGACAGAAGCATTGAAGTGGGGCAAGAAACAAAAGAGTGTTTATCAATTATTTCCTTGAATTGTTTCTGATACCATTTAATGAAGAATGACATGAGTATGGCTCGTCTGCAGGGACCAAGAAACTGGAGAATGCTTTACGGTATGGATATAAACACAGAGAAAAATGTTGTGCTTGTTGCTGATAACTTTGGTTTTCTCTTCATGTAAGTAGGTTTTCTTTCTGTACTTTTATTTGTCGTACTAAAGAGAATCTTTAGAATCATGGTGAGGGGAAAGAAAGGAGATGAAAGAAGTAACTAATGTAATGAATACCCTATTTTGTTTAGCGGGTGCTTGACTCTTACTGTCACTTGTTTGTATATATATGGGTGGTTCATTGCTGTATAGGTGGGAGATCAGTTGTTCAACACTATATGGACATAGCAGTAGAGTTATGGTTCTCGACTGCACAATCCATGTCTAGGAATCAAATGTTCACAATAGCGCATGAAGCAGTAGATGTTTGGGATTTAAACAAGAGCATGATCTGTTTGGTTTTCATTTTGAGCTGATGAAATTGTTATTTCAATAACTTGATTTCAAATTTATGAAATAGAAGACTGCGAATTGGTCATCTCATGTCTTATGAAGAAAAGTTTGATGCTTTTGGTTGGTGGTCTTTTTTTTTTTCCTTGGTGCAACTACAACCACTGAAATATGCTTATATAGCTTACTAGATTTTCACATTTGTTCATTTTCTTGCATGTGATGTGTTCAGGGTGGACATGCGCTCCAACAATAAAACTGGGAAGGCAGTTTTAATCCACAAGAAAGGTAGCAAAGTTGTTGGCCTTCACTGCAATCCAGTTCATCCAGAGCTTCTTTTGAGCGCTGGAAATGATCATTTTGTAAGCTGTTTATTCCATTAGTTACCTGAACTATTTGTGTTTAATTTCATAACTGATAGGTCATGGGGTTGAACTTTTCCATAGCATTGTCTTGCAGAGATAGAAAATTCTGTATGAAAAATGTTTGGTTCACCACTTTCTCATGATTATTTATATCTCTCTATATGGATTTATTTATAGTTCTGTTCATTGTAGCTCCTAAAATGGTGTAATGTCTTACCTCAGGCTCGCATATGGGATTTGCGTCAACTTGAAGCTGGGTCTTCTCTTTGTGACCTTGAGCACAAACGTGTTGTTAATTGTGCATATTTCTCTCCACTGTCTGGGAGCAAAATTCTTACCACTTCACAGGATAACCGTCTTCGTGTATGGGATTCTATCTTTGGAAATTTAGACTCCCCAAGCCGAGAGATTGTACATAGTCATGATTTTAACAGACATCTGACTCCTTTTCGCGCTGAATGGGATCCAAAGGTGATGAAATTTAATGCATGTATTGGGTATCTTTATCTTTTTACTTCCTCATCTGTGGGATACCAAAAACTATTTTCTGTTGCAGGACCCCTCGGAGTCCCTTGCAGTTATTGGTCGCTATATAAGTGAAAATTACAATGGTGCTGCTTTGCATCCCATTGACTTTATAGATGTCAGCACTGGGAAACTAGTTGCTGAAGTTATGGATCCAAATATCACAACTATTAGTCCTGTGAACAAGCTACACCCTCGGGATGATATTTTGGCATCTGGCAGTTCAAGGTTCCACTCTGTTCTTTAAATGACTTCACATATTTGTAAAATTTTATGCATTTATGTACACATTAACTATGGTTTTATATGATGAACCAATATGACATCCTAATTGTTGCATTTGAATCAATTCTTGCAATGTCTAATAAATCTGTTGGGGTCACTTCAATTATCCTCAAGCCAATAATGCAGCCTGTGACAACTGCCTCTTTCTGCTGCGGCATGATTGAAATATTAAAGATGTCTTGTTCTTGGGTGCTTAGATTCTTGAGAAATCGAATGATTGATGGGTTCTAGTGATAATCAGTTTGGTCCAATATGTTCTGGATGTTTTTGTTATTGTAATTGGCTGAGATGGAAAGTTTTTAAAGGATTGTCTCTCCTTTGAGAATTTGAATCATTTATGTGTGAAGGAAGTTGAAAAGTAATGGTAGTGAGCACTTGTAATGTCATTATGGCACTGTTTCTTTTCCTTTTCTTTTATTGTGGTGTTCTCTTGTGGTTGTTATGCACTAATTTAAGATAATCTTTCAGGTCACTTTTCATTTGGAAGCCGAAGGATAAGTTTGAAGTCACAGAAGAGAAGGATGAGAAGAAGATTGTAATTTGTCGAAGTGATGAGAAGAAGTCAAAAAGGAAGTTTGGAGGACAAAGTGACGATGATTCTGAAGATGATGATGGATTCATATCTAAAGGCAAGAATTTTAAGTTGAAAAAATCAGGATCAAAATCAGCTCATTTTCCTCGTAAGGTGAAACGCTAAGGTAAGAAATGTGGGCATCCTTGGAGCATCTATTTATTGCCCTGAAAGGAATTTTTGTCATCAATTTTGGTTGTAATTTTATTCACCAAGCAACCCTGTATGTATAGCTAGCCTAGTAATCATTTTCTTTTCTGCACCACAAGTGCTTAGATTAGACGGGGTTGGTGGTTGTACGTAGTTAGTCTCTTTTGCAATCTGTGATCAGAGAAGCTAACTGTAGGGGGTAACTTTTTTTGTTAATTGTATCATATACATACATAAACATGTGTGTGTTTTTAAGTTAATGCCCCCATCAGAGCAAGTTGAAGCTTTTATTTAATGTATTTAATGTACGTCAAGACTTGAATGTAGCTAGAGAGAAGTAAAGATAAAGAGATATGTCTATGGGTGTTTGTGATTCTGTTAATTTTTGTGATATGGTTATGGTACCTTGTGATTTTTCTTCTTTGTAATGAATCAATGAAGTTAGGTCTTTCATGTTTGTAACGAATCGATGAAGTGAGAATTTTGGGCTGCTTGATTTCTTGCATTGGAATTTTGTGTTGTTGAGCAGCGGTAGTGGTGGTGGTGGTTCAGCACCGGAGAATGGGGTTAATGATGATGATGATGATGATGCAAGTAGCGGAGAGCTAGGCTTGAGAAAGTCCAAACTTTGAATTTATTCTTGGGTTGTGACTTCTAATGACAGTAATAGCAGATGTAGTGTTGCATTGTTGCTAATATTTTTTTTTCTAGGAGTTTCTCATTTTTTTCAGGAATTGATATGCAAAATGGTCTTCTCCTACAGGTCAACATTTAAAAAAAAAAAAAAAAACTAAAAGAAAAGATTGCATCTCTTACTATCATTTAATGGAGGATTGTGTAGATCAGGGTTGAATTTGAAAAGGCAGTGAATTAAACTCCCACTACTATTTGTATTGAGTTTTTTTTTTTTTTTTTACCTGAAAAATGGGTATATGAATTTTACCTGGCTAGGAGAAAATTTTAAATATCCATTTTTTAAAATTTCAAGAAGATAAGATTATTTAAGTAAAATCAACATTAGTGGCTATGTGGCGGCCGATATGGATAGGCGTGTGCAAGAACTGACCGAACCGAATTGAACTGAACCATTTTGAGTAATCAGCTGAGTTGGTGAGTGATGCTTCGGGCGGTTCTGTTCATTACTTAGTTAAATACGGTCATCAGTTTTTGGTTCGATTTGAGGGTCTAACCGACCGAAAACCAAAACTAATATATATATATACACACACACTAAATCTAAACGATGTCGTTTTTCCCCAAACCCTACCTATAAAAAAGTCCTAAACTAACCCTAATCCTCATTTCCCCTCTCACATGCCGCCTCCCTTCTTCTTCTCTCTCGTTCTCTCTCAAATCTTCCTTCCTAACTCTTCACTCCAAAACCCTAAATGCCCTCTGCCTCGTCCTGTTTTCTTACGTTACACCTTCTCTGGATTCAATTTAGTCATTATCTTCTTTTATTTCTTTAGATCACAGTGAATCCAGTAACAAAAACCTTATTGTGTTGCTTTGTTTCTTCGAGTTTTCTATTGATTTCTTTTAATTTTTGCACTCTTAGACTCTAATACATTGAGATCTCATGCTAAAATGTTTTTATAATCATTCATGTGATGAGATCTAAAATGATAAAGTCTGTTAACTTCTTTTCTTTTTGTGGGTTAATCGTATGTTTATATTTTTTTGCATGTTTTTGTTTTGTTTTGTTTTTTTTATTTAAAATAGTTTGTTTATGGTGTATTTTGAGTTAGATGTCACTGAGTTTGTGTAGATCTAAAATTTTTGAATATCTACAAACATTTTTTGATTTGATTTGAAGAAAAAATTGTGTTTTTTTTTTAAAAAAGAATGATCGTCTGTGGAATTTTAATACATGCATGTTAATTTTTTTTTAATATCAAAGTTTGATTTGTTATGATTTGGTGTTAAATAGAGTCTGTGCACATAGACCTAAATTGTTAGTTAAAAAATTTTACATTTTTTTGCATGTTACTACGATTTAAAAAAATAATAGTTATTTTTTTATACTTAGTTTCATTTAAATGTTATATGATTTATGTAATTTTTTTGAGTTAAAAAGATTCTGTAAACCTAGATCTAACTTATTAGTGAAAAAATTTTATATTTTTTTGCATGTTACTCTGATTGAAAAAAGAAAATGTTTTTTTTAATACTTTTGTTAGTTTCACTTATTTGTTATATGATTACTTTCTGGTTCATTTCTGTTTGTTTATGTCTTTCAGTTTTGATGCTTCTAAAAGGGTGGAAGCCATGAAATGTGTGGAAGCAATTTGCTTCATTGTTGAATCACGAATGATATGTGATATATTTTGAATGTAGAATTTAAAAAGGGTGGAAGCAGTCCATTTCTTGGTTTTTGTCACTGTGATTCTTGATTCTTAGACTGTGTGGGGCTACTGAATTCAATTACAAAAAAAATTAAAGATAGCAACTATTGATACTCTTAATATATTTTAATTGTGTAACTAATTGGTTCGTTTAATTCTCTTAATTATTTTTTAAGATGGAACGTGATAGTGGCAGTAATCCTGCCACTAGTGTCCCTGAGCCTTTCTCTGAAAGCAATTTGGGGGTGGAAGCAAATCAGGCAATAGCCTAGACACAGTCTGAGACACAGAATGCCTCTGCGGAGACTGAGAAGCAGCCTGAGGCTGCTATAAAAAAAAAAAGCCTTTGAATCCAGAGCAAAGTGGTGGGAGCATTTCTTCAAAACAAAGGATGAGGCGGGGGCAAGACTGCCAAGTGTAAATACTGTGGTAAGACCTTTTATGCTGACCCTAAAAAAATTGGCACATTTAGTCTTAGAAATCATTTGATGAATTGCATGATAATGCCACAATCTAAAGACACTAGGCAGTCTCTTTTAACACTTCAACCTGTATTTAATGTTACTGCATTACAATATGAGCAATTAGGAATATTAGGCACATGGAATTTTGACCAAGATGCAATTCGGAAAGCACTTGCACATATGTTGATTGTTGATGAATTGCCCTTCAAATTTATTGAAGGTGATGGCTTTAGAAAATTAATGTCATCCTGTTGCCCTAGGTTTAAAATTCCATCTAGATGGACATTGTCTAGAGACTGTTACTCCATCTATCTTGATGAGAGGGTAAGCTCAAATCTTTTTTATATAGTCAATCACATAGAATCAATATTACAACTGATTCATGGACTTCCATTCAAAGACTGAATTATATGTATGTTACTACCCATTTTATAGACACAGAATGGAAGTTGCAAAAATGAATAATCTCTTCGAATGATACTACAATCAATTATTTTAAAAAGAAGCTTTTGTCTTGGGGTACTTGCTCTTTTGTTAGATTAAAATTCCTACATATGAGGTGTATTGCTCATGTTTTGAATATTGTTATTAATGATGGCTTGAAAGAAACCTCTAAGTCAGTAAAAAAATAAAAGAAGTTGTTAGGTATATAAGAAATTCACCTCTTAGACTTAGAAAATTTAAAGAAATTTCTAATTTTATTAGAATTTTAAGTCAGTGTGCTTTGTCTTTGGATGTTCCAACTCGATGGAACTCCACTTATCTCATGCTAAAGACTGCTTATTTGTATGAAAGAGCTTTTGATAAGTTTGAGGAACAAGAGAGTTCTTTCAGGGTAGACTTAAAGGATGATGTCCCTGACTTCCTTGATTGGCAGTATGCCAATAAAATGGTTGATATGTTGAAGCTATTTTATGAAATGACTCTGAGAATTTCTGGTTCTCTCTATGTGACTTCTAATTCTTTTTTCAATGAAATCTCTAACTTGCACTGCATGTTGAATGACTGTCAATCTTCTACTGATTTGACTGTTGTTTCCATGGGGAAATCAATGAAATCAAAATTTGATAAATGCTGGGGTGACCCTGAGAAAATGAACACCTTTATCTTCATGGCCAATATTCTTGACCCTCGAGACAAGCTTGAGTATATGGAATTCTCACTTAAGTAGATGTATGGTGAACATACTGGCCTAATCTTATTTAGCATTGTCAAATCTTATATGCATATGCTGTTTGATGATTATAGGAAGCGTGTGTTGGGTTTCGTAATACAAAACGCAACGGAAATTTAAAATTTTTTTATCACAAACCCGAACTAGGATCTATGTAATTCGATTAACCGACTAATTTAGGGTTTTCAAAAATCTTACCACAAACGCAAGTAGAGGCAAGATTGCTAGAAGGGAGAGAGGAGGTTCACACCAGTGACACCCTATCTCGAGCTTTTCACTTTCTTTAATTGGATTAAGACGTCTCCAAAAGGATGCATCCTCTACTAGTATCCATACGAACAGACCTTGAATCAAAACGAATATGTGTGCTAGCACCTTTCTTGATTGTCTTACAACTCAAGCACAAAAGAACTCTGTATTTCGTTTTCTCAAAAGGGAGAGAAAATGAATTTAGGTGGCTGAAGTGAAAGATGTGTGAAACCCTAGAGAACATGATATATTTATATACCTCTCAATTAGAGTTTCACTTACCAAAACAAATTTTTGGTAATTTCACATTTACCAAAACGTTTTTGGTATATTCCACTTTTAATTATGATTTGATTTAAATACCAAAACAGAAATATATTTTCTATTTATTTAAGATAACTATTACCTTAAATAAATAAACAAGTAAATATATATATATATATATATATATATATATATATATATATATATATATATATATATATAAATTTATATTTATTTATTTCCACAGAGTTTAACTAGGCTTGGTAAACCCATATTCATTTTGAGCCTGTTCTAAGTGTGTGACCCTGTAGGTTCACATAACGTTGGCAGTGGGTCTAAAATCCCAATTAGGCCTATAAGTCATAAGTGGCCTCTAGCAAGACATTATTACTACCCAAGTTATGTGAAGGCCGATAATCCGACATTCCTTAATCTATAGGGAACATTGTAGTCCCTTTGTCACATGATATCTTAGTTGAACATAAGGCATAGTTTATGTTATCCCTATACAGTTCAACCATATTATGACTTGATTCCAAGTATACTGAGAATGATAACTCTTTATCAATTCATTTCAGCATGGCCATGCATTTTCTTTCAGTCTTTCTTATCAAGGGGCCCATAGATATCTTACTCATATTAACTGAGGGACAAATTCCTTCTCAATCACTCACATTCCTCACATAACTAATTTCATATCCAACAACATTCTATTTCATCATCCTGTTAAAGACAATATTAGAATGCGTCAAAATATAAAATAGTTATGTAGAAATCCATGATGATTTCAAGGTCAAAGGACTAAAACAATATTACTGTGATGAGAAATACTTATGACAATTATCTATGTAGTATTCTCATAGTGGGTCAATCCAGTACTTGATTTCTTAAACAAGTACCTATGAGTTGACTTAATATCTCATATTCATGATTAGTAAAACATAATCATTAGTCAACACCATACTAGCCTTAATTCATTAAATGGCTAGGGATAATCTGAATAGAACTCATATTTAATCTAAGGGTTTTA
>CATIWK010181651.1:0-29244 GCA_949634005.1 Mallotus japonicus
CCTATGTTTGTCAAGATGAATACAAATTATGAAGGAGAATGAGCAGGAATTAATATTTGACATAAACCCAAAAGGCCAAAAAACACACTTATCCTAGTTGGGAAGGTTGGTGTGAGGTTGGTGAGGAAAGGGATTCCCAAATATCATAGTCAATACTCTTTTTTAATTCATTCCCAAAATTCTACTATTTTGAATTTGTAATTCAAGAATATACACCAAAATTTTCATTCCTTTCTTTTTCCCCCCTAATATGGGATTTATAAAGAATATTGTATTTAATTAGTGTAAAAAAATGCATAGCATATAAAATTTCAATGTATAAATCACATTTAAAGTCTTATTAATTAAGAATTATTAAAAAAAACGAAGTTTTGTTGGATTTGATATCTAAAACTAAAATATGGTAAAAAAGGAATTTAATTTCTATGAGTGCTATTAAAAAAATATATATACATTTGCATAGCCCACCACTCAAGCACAATATGCAAGCAAGGAAGGCGAGGTTGATGGGAGGAGGGAAGGAAAGTGTCCATGTCAGGAAGAGCCACAGTTGGTGCAAAAGATGACTAAATTGACCCTTCAACAACCCACAATCTACCAACCTAAAAATGTTTAACTTTAGAAAAGGAGGACCAAGTTGAGTTTTCTACATTCTCAAAAAAAAAAAAAAAAAAAAGTTGAGTTTTCTACACCAAATTTTGCTAACATTCACCAACTCTAAGAAGGATATAAAAAATAATGATACTATATACTAAAAATTCAATTTGTCACTTGTCTAAAATGATTTGGTGACAAGAATGGTCTAATGGGAGGCATGTCTCTTTCTAAGTCTCTAGGAATCTTTTTTTTTTTTTTGTCTAATCAATAGTTTATTTTTGACTAAAAATGCATAATGAAAACATTCTTCAATCTTCATGTGCCTTTTTTTTTTCTTTCCTACCAAAGATGCATTTACATTTGTTGAGTAAGTGAATTTTTGCTTAGGACCATGAAATGCTTATGAGTTTATCCCAATTTAGTGGATCATTAAATTATTAACAACACCACATTAGAGTTTATCCCAATTTAGTGGATCATCAAATTATTAACACACCACATATTCAAATCTCAAAGGATATTGGAGTTAATAAGTGGTTTTTATATTTGTAAAAATAAATAAAAATTAAATAATATCCAAGTTAATTGTATACCTAATTTTGATTAGATTATTTCTAAGGAATATAAAACCATTTACCTACCTCCAAAAAAAAAATAAATAAATAAACATTAAAAAAAAGCAAAGAAAAATAAAGGACATAAACGTAATTTTATCATCATAGGCATAACCATCTTCGTTATAATCACCACTCAAAAACCTCCTCTTACTCGCATCACCACCTTCTTCTACACCTGCTAAAAATCCACATTTCTTCTTCTTCCTCAACAGCAACAATGGATCCAGTGAACGCTTGGGGGAATTCTCCATTACAAACAGTAGACCCAGAAATTCATGACTTAATCGAAAAAGAAAAGCGCCGCCAATGCACAGGAATCGAACTCATCGCATCCGAAAACTTCACCTCCTTCGCTGTCATCGAAGCTCTAGGCAGCGCCCTCACCAACAAATACTCCGAGGGCATGCCCGGCAACCGTTACTACGGTGGCAATGAGTACATCGACGAGATCGAGAACCTTTGCCGCTCACGTGCTCTTCAAGCCTTCCATTTAGATCCCACTAAATGGGGTGTTAATGTCCAGCCTTACTCCGGTTCTCCGGCTAACTTCGCCGCTTATACCGCTGTTCTTCAGCCCCATGATAGAATTATGGGTTTGGATCTGCCTTCGGGTGGGCATTTGACGCATGGGTATTATACTTCTGGAGGTAAAAAGATTTCTGCTACTTCAATTTACTTTGAGAGTTTGCCTTATAAGGTTAATTCACAAACTGGGTATATTGATTATGAGAAATTGGAGGAGAAAGCCTTGGACTTTAGACCGAGGTTGATTATTTGTGGTGGCAGTGCTTATCCTAGAGATTGGGATTATGCTAGGTTCAGGGCTGTTGCTGATAAGTGTGGTGCTTTATTGCTTTGTGATATGGCTCATATTAGTGGTCTTGTTGCTGCTCAGGTATGTCTAAAGTTGTTTTCTTGTTATCGATTGCTTTTGTTGGATCTTTGGTTTTGCTTTGCATTTGGCTCATTCGTCTAGATGGATCTGATCCTTTTATTTTATTTTATTTTATTTTTTTTGGGGTTTAGAGGTGGTGATGTTGTGGAAGATTTGATCTTGGTTTTCTGTAATTTATTATGTAGCTTCATTTCTGAGTTATGGATCTGGGTTCTAAAGTATGCTAGTAGCTATAATAGATTGATAGATCCGATCTGTTGCGTGCATTTCAGTTTTCTTTTGTATGTTGAGCAAGTAGAATGAAAATTGATCATGTGGAAGTTAAATTTTAGGATATTTTTGAATTGTGGATCTTTCACTCTGTGGCTCGGGCTAGGAGATGTGCACCTTGAAATGAATTCAGTTAACTGAAATATATTCTTAATGGGGTTGTGGCAACTTCACTTAACTGAAATATATGCTTAATGTGGTTGTGGCAACTAATCACTCCTAATTAGATCAAGTTCATAAAGTAGGATAGCTTGTTGTAGCATGTTAAGATCTAGTGATGAGAATTGCATATGTAAGGATGAACAATAATTTAAATTTTTTTGATGATTAATTTTTGTTAAAAACTGCTTATGGATTTTGATTACTGCTTCAGATCTGATGTTCCGACAAATGAGGTTGCATTACTATAGTGCATGAGTTATCACTTTGGGTGTAAATGTTGTGCACTATCGAAATATTTTTAAGATCTCAATTTGATCAAATTTTTTCTTCAGGAAGCTGCCAATCCCTTTGAATTTTGTGATATTGTCACAACCACCACCCATAAAAGCTTGAGGGGTCCCAGGGCTGGTATGATCTTCTACAGGAAGGGCCCTAAACCACCCAAGAAAGGCCAGCCAGAGGATGCAGTTTATGACTTTGAAGATAAGATCAACTTTTCAGTTTTCCCCTCTCTCCAGGGTGGTCCCCACAATCACCAGATTGGTGCTCTAGCTGTTGCATTGAAACAAGCCATGGCCCCTGGGTTCAAGACTTATGCCAAACAAGTCAAGGCCAATGCAGTTGCTCTTGGAAACTACTTGATGGGAAAGGGATACAAGCTGGTGACTGGAGGAACTGAGAACCACCTTGTCCTCTGGGATCTTCGACCTCTTGGATTGACTGGTGAGAATATTGAATTTTCTTGGCTTGAGGCATTTACTGGCCATGTGCATTTGTTTCACCATACATTCTAATTTTTTAATGTGGTTCTTGTAGGCAACAAGGTTGAAAAGCTCTGTGATCTTTGCAACATCACGGTAAACAAGAATGCTGTATTTGGTGATAGCAGTGCTTTGGCTCCTGGAGGAGTAAGAATTGGTATGAGACTCAACTGTGGCAAGAAATTGTTTTAATATCTAGGGTTTATCACTTAGTTAAATTTCTGAGGTCTAGGGTCAAAAAGTTGAATTGTGTTTTAGATGTAAAAGGTCCAAATAATGTTGAACAGAAGTTGCTGTGCCTGATTTTTGCAAGAAATGCAGCAACATAGTACAAGTCAAATTACATTGAATTAGTTGATACATTGTTTTGGCCTTGAATAATCTCAGAGTACCAATTGTGGAAAGAAACGGTAGTGTTATCAAAACAATCTCATAGTCTGTTATGAGTTATTGACTGGAGTTTCTCTTTGTAGGTACCCCTGCAATGACCTCAAGAGGTTTGGTTGAGAAGGATTTTGAGCAGATCGGAGAATTCCTTCACCGTGCTGTGACAATCACCTTGAACGTTCAGAAGGAACATGGAAAGCTTTTGAAGGACTTCAACAAGGGTCTGGTGAACAACAAGGACATCGAGGCCCTCAAGGTGGATGTTGAGAAGTTTTCGTCCTCATTTGACATGCCTGGTTTCCTCATGTCTGAAATGAAGTACAAGAATTAGATCTAAATGCTTTACATTATACAGCACGTTACTTGCTGAGAATTACTTCAGCATCCACTGAAAAGAGAAAAGGGTCCATATCTGCGGGGTTCTTTTGTTGTCCTATTTTGGTGTTTAGGGTAGCTATTAATTTTTCATTTCATTTGAAGTCAAAGTTGGTCCTCTTAAGTTTTGTTATTGGGATATAGAGTGTTTCATCCTCTCAATTACTTGATGATGTATTACTTGTTTCATATATTTTTCTTTTTCATGTTCTCATTCACCAACCAATAAAGCAAAAGCTAAAGCTTGTTTGGCAATTGATAAATGGAACTAGTATGCTTCTTTACCTGCGTGACTGAATTTCCACTTCAGGAATTGTAACTATATACTTGGGGATTTGGGAAGGAGTGAATGCTTTTCCCCTGGAATTCTTTCATTTTCATAATGGAATAGTCATTATAATACTGTATTTATATAAGCTGTATAAAGAATTTAGGTTTTTAGAATTTAGGTTTTTTTTACAAGTAAAATCAAATGTATGTACTTTAATGTGATGTGAGGCACCGGAGACTTCAACCAAATGATGAATTTTGTCCAAATTTATGAATTCTTTAAAATTTCTCAATCAAGTTTCATTCAATCCTCCAATCTAAACACACATGGTAGCAATGTATATGCATGTGCATGTAGTGCATACGATCTAAGTTGACCTAATGCATAAGATGTCTATTGATTACAATATTCGGCTTTCAGCAAGTACATACTTTGGATTAGTAAAAATTTTCGCCGCTCGATCTAAGTCGCTGAATAATGTCCCAACGGTGAGGAACAGCGAGCAGCATCACCAGTGAACCATGAGTTGGTTCCTTTTGATTCCAAGGAATGGAGGATGTTTTCATCAGAAGAACGGTTTCAAAATCGATGAATATTTAGAAATATTATAAAATTACAAAATTCACAGGGAAATTACGCATGATAATTAATTTACCCAATGCATTTTACTTTTACATGAGAAAAATTGACTGTGGTGCTCCATTTCAAGCAGAATATTCCCATGTCTTTCTCTATCCAAGCAAAAGATGCTTTCTAATTTGATTTGGTTCGTCAATCAAAGATCTCTTGGGCTTCAATTATGCTATGCTGGCTGGGAAAAAAAAACAAAAGAATAGGAGAAAAGTTAGTCCGCATTGGAGAAACCAAGAACAGAGAAACTAAAATATGCAAGTCAGGACAATTAACGCCCCAGCGCATACAGCAAGATAGGAGGAGGAGAAAAGAGCCTTACTGGTCATCCTTTGTCACTCGATAATATCTTTCTGCATGCTGCCGCTGTCCAATTAATTGAGCAAAACGCTCATCATGAGTAATTACAATCAACTGAAAATTCTCTTGGCCCTTTCTGTCCTCCATAATTCTAGAGAAAGTGAAAACAGGAAGATGGATAATTACTTGGAGTCACAAATTTATTCAGAGTTCCACAAGAGCAATTCATTTCAATTATCCTGTTAAATACAAGTGATAACTTGATTGTTACCTAAGAAGAGCTGCAGCAAGACTCTCTGCATTAGGGCCATCCAAGTTTGTTGTGGGTTCATCTAAAGCTAGTATTCCACAGTTGAGACAAAATGTCTCAGCTAAAGCCAAACGAATGATAAGGGAAGCAAGGACCTGAAATCAAAGCGTAAGTTTCTCCATCTCTTTTCCCCCTTTGATTTTCTTTAATCGTATTCTATCACACAAAGCACAAACAAGTGGCCTGATTACTACGTACCTTCTGACCAGCACTGCACCTTCCTCTCATTTCTAACTCTGCATCTCCAGTTTGCATTACAACCTGTTTTGAGGGTAATTGAAACATTATCACAGTATCTAAGAAAGTGATGAAGAGAAGAAATGATGGTTCGAAAAAGAGAAATCCAACAAGTGTCTTTATATGACAGTAAGATCCTCACTGATTTTTAGAGGAAGTTTACAGAACAAATTGGCCGGATATGATCTGTCAACAAAATTGGGCAGAGAAGGAACAAGTCCACATAAAAGAATGGTAAGATAGGAGTGCTAAGATGGGTCTGTGAAAATACGACAAAGTGACCACACAAGGAATGGTTGCATTAGTTGAAAGATACATGTAACTTCCATTGATGATACATTGAAAGGGATGCAATTGCTGTAGTTTGATTATGGCCCATAAAGATCCATAAATGCTCTAGTTAAGAAACTGAGCACAGGCAAATTATATCAGAGAACATTAGATATAGATCAAGGATGACAAGGAGGGAAGTGGCTGAAAGGATTCATGCATAATGAAGAAAAATGATGTGTATAACTTATCTGAATTAGATTGGGATTGAGGCTAAACTGGATGAAGCTGTATTTAAAGAAAAGGAATTGCAAATGAACAGTGTTCCAAAGCTATCCCATATTTTATACCTTGTAGCTGTAAGAACGAGTCCCGGCACCTTCAGAATCTGAATGAATACTAATGTAGTCTATATCCTGTCCTCGATATGTTTGTTGCCATAATTCCCTTATGATTTTATTTATCTCTTCCATTTTCATTGTGTGGAAGCGCATGAGTGCTCTGCAAACATAAGAAGACTTTTAAAATCTAATAGTGTTGGTGACCAAAGTAAATGGAGTAACAATTGCCACACACATGCTCACAAGTTCAGACAAAGAACAAGGCAACATTTTTGCTAGGCTCAACCTAGCATGACTTTAGCACCATTAGAACTTCTTTCTTGGGTGGCAACTGAAAAGCAGAACACAGATTTTTTTTGTTTTGGTGTGATTGCGCTGCTTAAAGGTAATTTCACACGCATGCTCGCAGTTGATGTATAGAACTTCATTAATTAAATTATGCCTAACAACCAAAAAAAAAAAATTCATGCATTTTCAGTTTGGTCAATTCTTTTAATTTTATCAACTAATAACTGAAACTTTGACATCGCTTTGAAACATTGAATTTTAGCAATTAGGTTACACTTGACAGGAAAAACTCTTGTTTACTATTCAGTTAACTAAAGAGATTACTCTTCTAACAATAGATTACAAGTTTAACCTCACCCTCTTTCTCTTCCCTCTAAGTCCTCTCCAACTCTTCTTTTTCTTTTTGAATCTGTGAAACATAGATATGAGAGAAAAACAAGAGACCAGAAGTTTTGTCTCCAAGTTTTGATTTTGGCCATATTATTCAAGAGATTTTTTTTCCTCCGTAAAGAGGGAAGGAACAGTGTGGACATTTGAGGCAAATCTTTTAATTTCTCTAATGAGCAGTGCCAAGGAGTATATCTGTTGACAATGAATGACAATGTTTGGATGAAGTTATTAAGTGACATGATAAACTACTGTGACACTAGCATAAATTATGGTGATCTCAGGTTCAGGAAGGGAAGGGAAGGGAGGAAACCAAGGAGAGGGAGAGACAAGAGAGCAAAGATAAGTTTGTAATTTTCTATTATAAAACGCTTTGCTTGGGAGACAGGTCATATGTTTATTTCTCACACAACTCAAAAATTTGGATCATGAGAAATTACAGCCATGTGCATGTACACTATATCTATATGCAGAAAACAGTAAGTAGCTAACAGTCTTGGGGCATTGCAGGTTTCCAAAAAGTCAAAACACGCCCAGATTACACAACTTCAGAGAGATGTTTAAATGAAGATTTCAACCCTAATTATAATAGTGAAGTTAGACGAACATAGGTACAAAATTATGTATAGACTTGATCAGGAAAAGCTCACTTGTCAAGTGCATTGTAGTATCTGTCCAGGTCCTTGTTTGCCATTTCAGTGGTCTGCGACAAAGTCTTCAGGTTAATAACACATGTCAAAAGTAACAAAGACATGTTCAAGTCATCAGAAACATGTCATACCTTTAGCTGAATTAGCTGGTCAAAGTACCGCTTGTCAATATCCTTGTATTGGGCCTGTTTAAGATCAACTTTATTCTTTGAAATATTGCTCTGGTAAACTGACATTGTACCGCGACACTTGTTCAACTGTTTTAAGATAAAACAACAAAAGAAAAAAAAGTATCAATCCTCTTCATATTTATCAACATGGTGATTGTGCAAATATAAATTGGATATGAAAGTACAAGTATCTTGACAAGCTCTATAATAAGCAAGAAAAATATATATAAAATGGTGAAGCCACAAATTTTTCTACATGCCGAGCTGAAATTAATGAAAGCTTATAAATTTTCCACCAACAAGCACATCCCAGTTTATTTCTAACTATTTAACTCTTTTGCATCCATCAAATAAAAGGGAGTCCTAGTCAATAATGCTTCCCATACCACAGGCTTGGGGGAGGAAGTATATAGTCTGTATTGCAAAGTGATTTTCTGAGGTACAGAACTAAGAAATAAGTTTCCAAAAACAACGGCCTACAATCACATTCATATGCTTGAAAATCAAAAAGTTCTGAGATAACTTTATTTCCATAAACGATCCTTCCTATTCAAATGCTAACCGCTGAGATTCAAATCTCTCTCTATTTTTCTTTTCATCCTTGCTCAGAGATCATAGATATTAACAACCCACCCCTCCCAAATAAAAAAATCAACATGACAAACAGCCCAGGGGACTAACTGTGTGTCTTAGTGCACAAACCAGCAATGCTGATAGACAATCATAAAACAAGATATTGAGAATGTAAGTTTTATGTTGGGCTGCCCTCTTTCCTATCCAGCATGGAGAGCTAATGCTTAGCAATATCAACTGCATTGTATAACACACTCCTCACACGTAAAGCTGTAGAGAACTTCAAAACATAATTTTTTTGAGATGAAAGTAAGAAATATATGTGGAGGGTGCCATTTGAAAAATTGAGCCAAAACAACTTTGTTGAAATAAATCTTATAAATTAAGATTGAAATGTCATGCAAAGAGTTCTTAATTTTTTCATGGTATCTAACATGACTACTATATTTGCAAGCACAGATGCTTTGCAGCTAATAAATCAGATAAGTCAAGATCTGGCCCTACTGCTCAAGTCTCAAACCAATTCTAGTGTCGCTGTTAAAGAAAGTTTACAAAAAAAATATGAGTGTCACAATTGACATCATTCAAGCCCCGACATGAGCATGCTTACAAAGCTGTTCATTGAAATTGTGTATTTGAGCTTATCCTCAATAGAAATGCCGATGTAAACACTTCAACTATGAAATGTTTCCTCACTAGGAACTTAATTCCAAGGTGAAACCTTCAGAGTATAATTCTCACCAGAACAACAAAAATAAGGAAATGCGTTTGCAATGTTAATAACAGGGAAAATGTAAGTCTGATGCATAATGGAGGAGGCTGGTGGCTGGGAAAAATAATTGGGACCCAAGAATATCATTTAGTTCTTTTGCAAAAATTAACATTAGTTTTAACCCTCGGTTTTGACAAAATCCAACAAATTACAAAAAGAACAAACTTTATTTTCCAAAATGATACAGAAAATATATTAAGGATCTCAGAGAAAGTGACATAAGAATCTTAATTTTTACTACTGAAGTATCTAACACAAAACTCAAGCTAAGAGACAGAGAGAAGAGGTCCATATAAATAACTGATCTACAAATCCTAAACACTCCTTTCATGCAGGCACCAACATAACCACCATTTTAACATACAGATTAAGTTTCAAGGTCACACAACAAGTATCAGGCAATGAAAATGACCAAACACACACACACACAAAAGAAGCAACAAAATGATAAGAGCATCAAATTCCAAACAAAGAGATTGAACTGGTAAGCAAGGACACTCATAGAGAATCCCAAGACCATGCATTCTTTTGCAGTAGCTTCAATGGGTTCAAAGTATCTATCAAACCACAGCCACAAAAGTAACATACTATCATTCTTGCACCTTTAAGTTGATTGAACATTTCAAATGATAGTTTAGCAAGCATACCACGACTGACAGTTTGACCATGGACTATGAAATGCAGGTGTGGAATGGGTTTTACATTATCAAATATACCTCTGAAAGAAGTCTCTCTCTTTCTTGCAGGAGTCTTGCAAGTTCAGCTTCAAATGTAGAAACCCCACCAACCTTCAGTTTTTCCTCCTCCAAGGATTCAATCTCCCTGGTAAGGTTATCCACTTCAGCCTTTGTTTTCCTGTAATTCAGGTTGTCTTCAATTTTTCTTTTTAATGAATCTTGGTTCTGCTTAAGATCTTTGAACTTGGTTAATTCAACTGAAATCTCTTTTTTCCTATCATCACAACTTTGAATTTGAGACTCTGATAGAGATAGCTTTTCTTGCATCTCCTTCAGTTTCTCCCCCTTCTTTAAATCATTATACCTGGACAAATAAAACCGATGATAAAGATAAACTGGAGGAATCTTGTAAATCAATCCACAGTTTCAGGAAACTTACTCCTTAATTCTAGAATTAATTTTAAGCAGTGTGTCAACCTCCCGCTGATAATTGTCCAAATGTTTCTTCTGCTGCTCATATTCCTGCTCAAGTTTGACTTTCAATTCACTGTGGTACTTCTGTAATTTCTCTCTCTCCTTAGCTAAAGGGCCAAGTGACTCCGCCATATGCTGAAAAATATCAAGAAAATCAATTTGTTAATATTAGATGATAATGAGAGTTCTCGACTCCAAGATACTGAACTGCATGTCACCATGACAAACAACATAAGGATATAACATATAAAATGCCAGGACCTAAAACAAATTTCTCTGTGTACCATTAGACAAAGGCAAGAGAACCTAGATTTATTCCATAGCCAAAATTCCGATTTATCCATCATCCATGTCTTTGTGCAAGAGAAAATTCCTATTTATCTATCATCCATGCCTTTGTGCAAAATAAAATTCCTATTTATCCATCATTCATGCCTTTGTGCAAAAGAAAATTCCTATTTATCCATCATCTATGTATTTGTGCAGGAGCCCTACAGTCTCACATCAGCAGGATAGGTGAAAATCTTGGTATAAGCAGGTCCACTCATGAAGATAGCGGAGGGGGAAGTTATTCACTCCCACGTCTCTTACATTATGTTTGATTTAATTCCATCAAGAAATTCATTTCATTTCCAAATGAATTCCAAATAGAATTCATTTCCAAATCAATTTTAATTAATGAAGTGTGTTTGATTCAAATGAATAGTTTGTAGAATTCATTTCAAATGAATTTCATATTTTATTATATGAAATTCAACTTAATTTTTAATTTTGGTCAAAAAAATACCCTTTCAAATAGAAAGATAGTTTTGAAAATAAAAATAATGAGGGGGTATTTTAGTCATTTGGAAATGTAGACTTAAAAGTTGTGGAATTCATTTGACAATTCCAATCATTTTGTTAAATTTTGATCTAGTTATAATCAATTCCACAAATTTAAAAATTTGGAATTGCAAATGAATTCTACAACATGTTCATTTAAACCAAACACACATCATTTGAAATTGCAAATGAATTCCACAAAATTTTATGGAATTCATTTATACCAAACACACTCTTAAAAGATTTCAAACTTTCAACTTTTAATCAGTAGTTAAATTTTATCCAGAGTTAACCCACCTTAAAACTAACAAAGTAATGAGAAAAACTATCCTTAGTGCCACAAAAAGCTTTTCTAATTCTTATGCAGACAATTGAAAACTACAAAATGAAGAGTTCAAGTAAAGGCTTGGCAATTGAAAACTACAAACTGAAAGTTCAAGTAAATAGTTGGCTAATTCTGATCAAATCAGGAGAAAAAAGCTGGAAAGTTCAAGTACACTAGATGATGGACACCCTTGCCAAAAAATGTAGCAAAATCATGCAACATAAATTACTTTGTACTTGCATAGAAGTGAATACACAGCACCACCAATTGAAAATCCCAGTTTTATAGAACACCTTAAGATACTTGAAGGTCATTAAATTTAAGCCCACAGAAGATACACTTGAACACCCACACCATCAATGCCACTAAGATGATAAATGCAAGAATGGACTTAAAAATTTTGAACTACAATAGGTGATATCAAAAACCAGCTAGGATGAGAGATGACCTTTTCATCAAGCTCAACTTGGTTTTTCTCCTCAACCAAATGTTCCAATTCTTCTTCTGCCTTTTCAAAATCACGTAATGTGTTAGCTGCCATAACTTTCTCCTCCCTTACGGTATGCCACCTTAGTTGAATGTGCGACAAATCATTTTCCATGTACCTCTGTTCATCCCTCAGTGTCTCCAGTTCATTATACAAAGCTTCCCTGGTTGCCAAAGATAAAATTTAAGAATAGTGAAAGAAATCAAAAGAGAAACCAATCAAACTCTAGAAAACAAAAATGCAAAGAGACGATCAGAAGAACTAACATCAGAAGCAAAAAGAGAGTAAAGAATGATAACATTTATTAATTGCTTAATAATTCGTCAAGGCTGAAAAATCAAAATTCAGATAATTAAAATATGTACTTTTTGCCAAGCAAACTATTTAGCTCTGACTGAATTTCTTCCATAGATCTGACACCTTGCCCTCGAAAGTTGAGCTTATACTCCAAATCATCAACTTGCTTTTGCCATATTTGAATTTCTTGAAAAAGCCTATCAGCAGTTTCAACGGGCTGCACCAAGGCCTCAACTGAATCCTTGTCAGCTTTTACCTGAGCTAAAACACCCAACACCTACAAGAAAAAACGTTCTTAACCTCATGAAATTCATAACGAAGAATTGCAGTGAGCAGTTACAAACATCACGCTTAACATCAGATCAAAGAATTAAAAATATAAGAATTATTGATTGATAAAGACTTATGGGGTTCCTTTCCTCTGGAAAAGTGACCATAACCAACCAAAAAGAATTATATATATATATATATATATAGAGAGAGAGAGAGAGATGGATTTATAGTGTCTCCATTCCCATGAAAAAACGTTGTGTCATCTATAAAATGAACATAAATATAATGCAATCTAAATGCCTAAACAAAGAATAATCAATGACGAGTATATAAAAAAGATTCACAATAGCAAGTAACAGTCGCATACTTTTCCAGAAAATGGAGACAGAGTTTCTGAGATTTCTTAAGGACCATTTTCCAGTAGTAAAGGACTAAAATCAGAAAAAGCTCCATCAAAATAAGTTATGCGTATACAATCCATGTTATCTGAAGTTTAAAGTGGAAAAACCAATATTTACATCATCAAGGGCTTGAGATTTCTGATCCAGCTCTTCAGTAAGGTCATGCAAATTTTTCTCTGCAAGAGGAATTGTTTCCTTGCCAATTTTGATATATTCCTCATAAACCAAGTGGAGCTTGTCCAGCTGCTGAAAATGAGAGTCTGCATTTGAGGACTCTGCAGCCAACACTTTCATGTGCTCAGCAGAACTTGCAGCCTTCACTCTTTGCTGTAATTGACATGAAAATACTAGCATATTCAGAAAGAATTAAAAGAAGCTAAAGCGGATTATCCCTACAAAAAGTTATAGTTGTTGAAGTGACCAGGCACTAAGTTTAAATAATGAAAACCTTTTTAACAAACTCATCTTCTTCTTCAGCAGAGAAAGGACGCTCACAGCAAGGGCACACATGATGAGCACGGGCTACTCTTTCAAAAGGATCAAACATCTGCCGCATACCATCTGCAATATTGTACTTGCTGCAGGCAACTTACCAGCACTATATTAGCACCTTTTGCATCCAAAATCCAAATAGCTCTTACAAATTTTATTTGAAAATGGAAGACAAATTAAGGGACCTTTTCTGCACGTCTCTTTTATCCTTAGCTGTGTCCAAAACTTTGAGGTAACAATCAACAGTAACAGATTGTTGATCCAGTGAATGTAGTTTGGATTCAATGAACCTCTTCCTTGCTACACATTAAATCCAAAGAATATGTAAATATATAGACAAATTAAAGTTTCCAAGACACTATCTCCCAAAGATCACAAAGGAAGACAAGTACCATAGATAGCTAAAACCCAAGAAGAAAAGCTAAGCATCAGCTATGTTTACTAAGGCTAGCCTTATATGGCTTCATTTACCAAGAAAATAACTCTACATGTATATAAATCGAGCCATACACGCATGCATAGATAAATTAAATATACGTATTTAAGCACCACAAAAAATGGAGAAAGGGGAAAAAAAATAGAAACTTCATACCTAAAGTAGATATTATGCAGCTCTTCATTGCAAGGCTGCTTCTATTTGGCATCAATTGGTAAACATAAAATTGAAATTGTATTTCTATATTCATGTTCATCACAATTCACAAGAGATGCTCATAATTTATTCAAAAAATGAACCCAAATTAAGCTCATTATCCTCTCAAGAGAATTGGAGGCGGCCTCTTATGGTCCTTTATGGTTTCACAAATGGCCCTACTATTAATGCGGTTGACAAACATTGTTAGAGCCCTTAAACAAGATTTGATGGTCTGATATCATAAGGCATTATAACTAGAATTCATGAATCAAGGGTCCCATTTAGTATTACTTATTGTGTAAGATCATATCATGAGCAGGATCGAGAATTTAGGAAAAAAACTACATCCACTCTTTGATAAATTCCCACAGCACTCATGATAATTGTCAGATCCCATTGACAAAATTGAATCACATGAAAAACAACAATTGGGAATCCTAACAATTCAAACCAAACAACTGTATCAATTTTCCACTTAATATGAGCAATGAAGAAATACTCACAATCCATATCCTTGCGAAGTTTGGACAGGTTATTATTAACTTCTTGTATTTTCATCTGCAACACATTTACCTCCTTCTCAGCTTCACGGGATTTTGAATTCAAGTCATCAAATTCCACACCGAGAGTCCTGTGCCAGGGGCACTATCAGCTTTAGGAAGAAGTTAACATGTGCAAATATCTTATCAAAGAAGAAGTTAACTCTGACTAATTAATAAATAACAAGACCAGAAGAGCCAAACATATGCAAAGAAACTCAGATGCTTCTCCAAGTGGCCAGACACCATGTTGAGTAAGTGCAAATAACATTAGATGCTGCAATGACATTATTTATGTGCCTTATAGTGACATGGAATACTTGGCCATCAGGCAATCCCTTAAGAACATAACCACTAAATCCTTGATGACTGATCCTGGTTTGGTTAGAGGTTAACTCAGATTAGCATTATGGAATTGCCAAAAAAAAAAAAAAAAATTTAACCTAACTATATGATAATCATTTTTCCCAATTGGAAAATGCAGCAGCAGAACCATGAGATATGGCATCATTAGCAAGCAGCAAAATAAAATCCCTAGCCATATATTAGTTTAAAAACAGGAAGAGTATATAACACATTATAACTCAATAAAGAGGCACAACTTAGAAGGAGTTGGGGGGAGAATCTAACCGTAGCACAAACACTTCTGTTTTTTGAAAGAAGAAAGGAAATAATCAAATTCAAAATTTTATTTGCTGTTACACCTGAATAAATTCAAGAGTCAACAATGGTACCATTATATGAACTCTTGTAGACATGTCATCTCCAAATATAAAGCGAACTGAATTGTTTGTGAATACCTTACAGCTTGAGTAATTTCCTTCTTTATATCCTTGTCAGGAGGAAGCCTCCCTTTAAGCACTCCTTTAATTCTATCCTTGTATTCATCAATTCTAGAAGGCCAAGAATACAAATTAGCTCGGAGAAGTGGATGACAAACTCAGACATGAAAAGAAAAGGAGTAATCATAAAACAAACAAAAGGAAAAGCAAGAAAGTTTCCCATTTACATTTTTTTGTGCTTCTTCTTGTGATGCTCCAAATCCTCCTTCTTCAGGGATAGTTTCACTCTATCCTCAGAGTCTCCAGCCAAGATATCCTTCTCCCTATTTAGCGTCTTAATCTGTTGCTCTATACCATAAAGCTCACTTTGCTTTTGACGAATGTTTGATTCAAATGCTCTTTCAGCAAGCTGGTTTGTCTTTCTTTCAACTTCAATTCGCTGCAAAGTTAAAAAGAAGCTTTTGTTTCTCAAAAGAAGGATATTTTATTTGTAGCATCCTTTTGTTCAACGAGATAAAGATCTTAAATCCTAGGCCAGAAAAATTTTGCAAAAAGTTAGCCATCCTCACCATATTCTTTTCTTTCTCATCAATATGAGAAATATTAGCATGCGAAATTTGTTCTTCAAGTGCAGTGCACTCATGTTTCTTCTCTGCAATGCGATTCAAAATGGCATTCTGCATAAAATGACAACAGCGATAATGCATAATAAAAGATGAAGGAATAAGCACAAGGAAATACAATATGCATTCTTTTTGAGAAAGAGAAAGGAAGAAGGAAGAAAAAGCACTCTCATGCAGTGTAAGAAGGCGTTCACAAAGTGCACCTTTCTGTCTATTCCAGCCTGCTTCTTAGCATCAATGTCTTTCCAACGATCATTTACATCCCAGTAGTGATTTTCTGCTGCCTTAACTTCAATATCATTTGATGTCTGAAACAATAAAGTTATAACAAAGAACAACTGATATTTAGGCAAAAACAGGGATAAATAGATCCACAGAAAAAACCCAATTACCTCATATTGTATTATATTAATGATAGACGGTTGTCAATATAAATGTGAATAGATTGAGAAAACAATCACAATGACGAAAATAAAAGAATGAATTGCATTCAATTTAATTGTTAAATAATAATTAAACAATAATTAAATAATATAAATAATGATTAAATTAAATTATTAATTAATTAATTATATTGTATTAATTACATTAAATAATATAATATATAAAATATATTGATTTAATTATTTATTTATTATTTTATTAATTAATTATTATCTATTTTGAAATATCAGTGTCGTTATATATGTAGCTGCAGCTGCATGATACATGGCTATATCTATATATGCGTGAGTGTGTGCGCGTGCGCGCATGCAGACAGGTAAAAGAAAGATATGATTAGCCAAACAAAAACATAATAGAACTAGTAAACGTTCAAAGAGAAAGTCATAGACCTTTTTATCTTGCAAATCCTTCTCGAGATCAACCAACCTTGATTTTAATCTATTTGTGAGGTTCAAAGCAATGTCGTCACTGAAAGGTGCCTGTGGAAGAGGCCCTAAATTATGTGTCACGCAAAGTTCTTGGATGGTGGAATCTCTTTCATTCTTCAGCGAAATGTGAGCCTAATTCCAAAGAAAAGAACACAATTAAACATTCCACCTAAATGGGAAAGTAATTTAACTTTGAAAATTTTAACAGTTAATTACCTCAGCTTCAGTCTGAAGCCTGCTAATCTCTCGGATATACTCAGTAGTGTTTTCCTTAAGAAAAGAAGTTTTTATCTCTGTGTCATTCATTTCCCTCTCCAGCTTGCTAATGTTAGATTCCAACTGTGCAAACTTTACATCAAACTTTGTTTTCCATTCCAGCAGATCTTCATCGGGGTCTGTACAACAGGAAGGGCTTCTCAGAAATAAACAGAACATGTACGAGAAAATGAGCATCTATCTCAGAGAAATGATTGCATAGACAAGACAATGAACACAATTGCATGTCCTTATATATGTGTCTGCATGCTCGCAAATACACTAGTGAGATGAAGACCATTATGCCTCTGCTAAGCATAGCAAACCTTCATTTTCCTCCTCAAGAGCAGCATATTGTCTCTGCTGCTCCTTAAACAACGTTCTTCTTTCCACAGTTTTTGACATTATTTGCTCCTCTAGTTTTCTTAAATCTTTCAGAGTTGTTTCAATTTGATGAATTTTCACATCAATATTCTGAACTTTGCTTTCTAACTCTTGAATTTGGACTTTTAAAGATTCTGATCTTTCTTCATCTTGAGTAATGCTTTCTCGAAGCTGTAGAAACAAAACTTAATGCCATTAGAAACAAGTCCCCTACCAACTAATCATTCGTCATGCTTAGCCCAAAGTTAGCATATAATAGAATATTTAAACTCCGAGCTTAATAATTTTTTGCTTGGTAGGAAAAGTAAAAAAAAAAAATAGCATCAAACTAGCAGATTTACAAATCTACCCAATTGAAGAACACATGAATAAAAAAATTATTATGATTTAATGGTGAGGAATGTAATATAAAAATTCAATGACCAAATAAAAAAATCATTCCAGCTGTAGCCAAAAGAAATTAATTGCAAGTTCCTGTTGAAATTACTGAAGGATCGGCTTCATACACCTTCAATGATTATTACTTCTGTCATTATTGCTCAGACCCATCCAAGCAGAAAAGAAGAAAGATAATTGCAAACAAGCTGAGGAATAAGAAAACAAGTTCGATGGCAAAGAAGAGTGAACAAATAAACCAGACCCAAGGGCATAAGAAAAGTTTAAATGAAAATAAGAAGACTTAAGAAGGAAAATAACTAAGCATTTAAGAGTTCTAACAGATGCCCATCACTATCTTATATACGAATTAAGCTTGAATTTATGATGTCTTTACACAAAATACTGCTCGCAAGTAGTATAAACACTCTTGACAGTTTTAGAAGCCGCAAGCTCTTGAATAACAGCATATATAGAACTTTAAGAGGCTAAGAATATATAAAGGCCTGTATGTTTCATCCTCCATTGTCAATAAATGGTAAGATATGAGAGACAAAAAAAAAGCATGCCCCAAATCTTGAAAGGAAAAGAAATTCACTGCCAACAGTAAATGGGACCAACTACAAGAATTTTCTCCTTCTATGAAACCAAATTCTGGGTACATCCATCGAAAGCAATATGAAAAATCCTCAGGGAAGTTAAAGAAAAAAGAGACCTTTCCTGCTCAAGCACGCAAGGGAAAGAACTCAGTATCACTCAGCGACTTAAGTATGCACTTTTCTTTTTGTCTTTTCAATTCAGAATGATCAATAGTATATAAGCAATGACAAGCAGTCTACTTGCCTACTGAATAGGCGAATAGTAGCTACCCTATGAGATAACAGAAAGATCCATTAAAGTGGTAAATAAAGCTCAAAAATAAGAACTGAAAAGGCAGAGATAATTATCTCAAAGGGGAAATGAAAAAAATATTAGAACCTTATATGCAGCGTCCTTCAAAGTTTGAAGATTCTCCAATTTTAGTTTATATGTCTTTATCTCCTGAGCCTGATCCTTGTGAAGTTTTTTAATGACCTCCAAGGCCTTTGTATATCTGCTTCAGTGAATGTTGCCAAGAATTAGTAAATCCACCTCGAAAGATAATGTCTAGTGAAAGCAATTGCAGCACACGAAAGAATTTGGTACTGAAGATCATTAACCAAGCTGCCTAAGGCATCCAAAAAATTGCAACTTTTGGTGTAATCAGTCTTTTCCAGATAAGTTGCATCATAGAGCTTCTAAAAATGTGTGCAGTTACTACTTTACTTGGAAGAGTATGTGGGTCCCTGAGCTACTAATTAGTAGTTAATATAGGCAGTTATGTGCACTATAACTTATCCAATATACTGTTTCCCATGCAAGGACAAAAAATTAAGAAACAAGCAAATAGCATTTTGTCATATTAAATTGGTAGCTGCATGATCACGAGGGTCAGAAGGACTTGTCCGCAGAAGAAATGGACTTATAAAAGAATTAGAAATTAATGAATATCAGAATATTATCTTCATATTTTCAAGCAGGCATCAAATAAACATCAAAAGACGTCAAAAATTTTCAAATACGAAGTGCAGAAGATACCGAGTAGCAGAGAAGATATCATCAAACTTCTTCTTTAATGTGGAAGGATCTTGCAATGGCCAATTAGCCTCATCTTGGTGAACAAATATAACATTCTCTAGAACAGCCTTAGAAACGCCCATTAAAGCAGGAATCTCTCGGTCCATGTCAGCACATCTATAGCTAAGGCAAACCTTCTGCAATTCACCAAGAAACAAGAAAAAAACACAAACACATTAACAAATAGTACTGCACTCTTCACACTGAATATTAGCAAGAAAAGCACTCTTCACACTAAATAATAACCTCTCCTGTATGAGGATTGATTGTTTGAAGCACACTCTCAATAGCCTTATATTCCATTTTCGACGGCTTTTGAGTTAGCTGAAATGACCTAATGCACACTACATCTTTCCCTGCAGCAGTCTTAAATCTCAACTTAATCTGACCTTTCGTCTCTGTTTCTCCTGCAACCTAAAACACAACACAAGCAAAAAGCCAAACAGTTCTCAAACAAAAATCATATCCACAAGAAATGAATATAATCACTAATTAACAACCTAACGTGCAGAAACTAATCAATCAACTAATTAACTAATTAAGATATATAGATAGATAGATACCTTAGGATCATGAATAAAACTGTGACCAGACCTTGCATTCGGAGGCAACTCGCCTGTGCAAGCAACCTTCAAGCACTCTATAATCGTCTGCGTATAGCAATAGAAAATCAAACACACACACAAAAAAGGACGATTGAAATTAAAAGCGAAAAAAAAAAAGAGAAATTACGGTCTTGCCGGCGCCGTTGGGGCCGACGATTAGGGTTAAGGGTTTGAAGAAGGTGACGACGTGCTTGTTCTCCGGGTCGAAACTCCGGATTCCTTTGATCAACATCTTATCTACTGTACTCATTTTTTACTTCGCCTTTTCTTTTTTTTTTTGGTTAGGTTTTCGATTACAGAGAAGCACTTGTAGCAGATGTGAGCAAGTACGTCGTGGTTGTGAGTGTATGATAAATAGCCATTAAAATGATGATTGTTGAAGCTTGCAAACGACACAGATTTGATGATGGGTTAGAACCAAGAAGAAGAAGAGTGTGCTTTGATTAAAATGGAGGGAAAAAGAGAGGGGCTTTGACCCCTTTTTTTTTTTTTTTTTTTTTTTTTAAGCACTGGGCTACTGACGCTTCCACCTATACTAATTTTTTTTATTTTTTAATTAATGTTTACAAAAAAAAATCGAAACTTTTTATCAAATAATTAAATAAAGACTTTTAAAGTCAAATAAAAATTTCAAAGTGGTTTCATAAAAATTAATTATATGGGTGTTTTATTTACTAATGTAATTATGTAATATATATTTTTATTTACATTACAAATATTTAGTGATATTTATTAGCTCTATTTTATTTTTTTGGCAAAACTCATCCTGAGAACTCTAAAACTTTCGGTTTTTGGCTTTAGGCCCTTCAAATTTTGTTTTATATATTTAGGCCCTTAAATTTTAAGAGTTTGAAAATTTTAAATTCTTCTATTTAATTTTAACACAAATTATTTTCTTCTGGTCCTTAAAGTTTTATATTTCTAACATTCATGCCTTTTTTTTTACTTTTTAACACTTATATCACATTTAAAATTTTTTACCGGTAAAAATTAAATTTACTTATTTTAATTTCTAATATTTTAAATTATTATATAATATTTAAATAATTTTAAATTTTAAAAATAAACAAACAAGTTAATGCTAAGATAAAAAAATTATAATAATACTACTATTTTTTACAATATTTTTAATTATCGTGAATAAATTTTTATAATATAAATTTTTTTCATGTACACAAAAAGCATAATAAATAAATGAAGGTTAAGATAATGGTTATAAAAAGTTTGAGTTGCTTGGAAAATCTATCACAGTTTTTTTATGATGTATAGGCATGCATTGGTATCCACTATGTATAAAATTTATATTATAAAAAATTATTCACAATAATTTAATTAAAATTTTGTAAAAAAACTAAAAATGTATTAAAATTTTAATTTTTCATTTTAAAAAATTAAAAAATATTTTTTATCATAATCTCTTTTAATTATGGTGTTCTTTTTAATCATAATATTTTATTTTAAAAATATAAGTTTTATTGAAAATAAAACTAGTATAATTTAAAATATTGTAAAAAAAGTAGTTCTATTATAACTTTTTTATCTTAACTTTAACTTGTTTATTTATTTTTAAAATTTAAAATTATTTAAAAATGTATATAAATTTATGTTTTTAGTTTAAAATATTAGAAATTAAAATAAGTAAATTTATTTTTTACCAGTAAAAATTTTTTAAAAGTGATATAAGTGTTAAAAGGTAAAAAATGGTATGAATGTTATAAATATAAAACTTCAGGGACCAAAAGAAAATAATTTGTGTTAAAAAAATTAACAGAATGATTTAAAACTTCAAATTCGTGAAGTTCAAGAGTCTAGATATACAAAATAAAACCTGAGGGGCCTAAACCTAAAAAGTTGATAAATCTAGGGGCCTCAAGATGGATTTTGCCTTCTTTTTATCAACGATTTATTTATTTTAAATTATTTTTATTAAAATAATGAATAATAAATAATTTTTTAACTTAATGTATATATTTTATAATAAAAGCATTGTTATTTAAAATTATAATTAATAACGGAACAATCATAATATTTATGTTTATAATTTATTTAAAAAAAATTGTAATAATGAGCTTTATAAGTTCATTTTTAAATAATTTCTATTAGTAAATTTAATACAATATAAATTAAAATATAGCCAATTATTGTTTGTTATTATATATTATTTTCAAGTAATTTATATAATTAAAAACATTGTAAGCAACCTATAAATTATATTAAAAATAATTATATTTTTAATAATTATTTGACAAATTAACAGTAACAAAATTTTATCAAAATAATTCGTATTTATCAGCATCTATAAATGCAGGTTGCTATAAAATAGTTAAACCAAAATTCTAAATCTATTGAATAAAAATAAGTAATTATGTATTGTGCTTGGTTTAGTTCAATATATTGTAAATGAAACAAAATTTGAGAAAATATTATTAAGAAAAATTTCTATTTATTTCAATATATTATATTGTATGGTTAAATTTATAATGTATAATGTGTATATATTATGTTTTTATTAATTAATCATAAAATATTTAAATATATTTTATATATCTAGCGATTTAACATTATATTTTCATGGTGCAGGAAAATTTATCATTATTAAATTTACATTGGACCTTACTCATATTATTGATTTATGAAATTAAGTTTTGTATTATAAAAAATATGATCATTTTTATTTTATATATTTAGATTATTATTGATTTATGAAATATGTTTACACATAAAAATTAAAATATATATTTAGATTAATTATATGAACACACGCTTTTTAAATGGACATCTACATGTTAATACAATGAATTTAAAATAAAAGCGACAAAAATTTGATAAGAATATATTTGTGATTTTTAGTTAACTATATGAACACATGCATGTTTAAATGACTATCTACATGTTAATAAAATGAGAAATTAAAATAAAACCAATCAAAATTTGATAATATTTTATTTGTAAGTTTTAGTTTAAAAAAAATTATTTTGAAGAGTATAATTAAAATTATATTTTTTTTGGGGAAATTACAAAAAAAACCCCAACGTTTGAGGGTATTTTTAAAAAAAACTCTATCTAATTTTTTTTTCAAATAAAACCACAACCGTTAAAACATTATAAAAAAAAACCCCTTATTGGATGACTGTACTGGTAACAGAAGATGAAACCATTTTTTTCTGATCCATGGGGCCCATTTGGATGACTGTATTGGTAACAGGAGATGAAACTGATGTATTTGTCCCCAAATTGATATTTTTTTCCCTCCAATTGAGTGTTTCATTTTAGATTAGCAGACTGTTTAGATAGATAAAAGTGCAATTTGGTTATTACAACAAAAAACTCAGCATACTGGCTTTTTTTTATAACATTTTAAAGGTTGTGGTTTTATTTAAAAGAAAAAATTGGATAGGATTTTATTTGAAAATACGCTCAAACGTTGGGTTTTTTTTTTATAATTTACCCATTATTTTTTGACTATTATAAATATTGGAGGAAATTTAAAATATTAATTATATGAAAATTTAAAGTAATTGTGATAGTACTCGCCCACATGGATAAGTGGCGTCTCAAAAAGGCTGCAACAATTTTTGACATTGGCCTTATAATAGTCACTTATCCTTATAATACTCACAAATCCATGAACCTAGGCAGTAAGGGTGAACGTATCTGACAAAAACCCCTTCTTTCCTTGAATAACCATGAGGAATATATAAGGAATACTTACAAGCATGAAACTTTTTTTTCCAGAGATGTTACAATCTCACAAATTCAACTAAATAGTACACAACATTACCAACACACAAATTCAACTAAATAAACATTGATGGATTTAAACACATGATATAAGATCATGGAGGCGTTTAATAACATATCTTAACGATTGACATGCAAAGGGAGATAATGATAAAGCTAATAATAATAAGAAATGAATGATGAAAAAAAAATTGTTCTTCGTACAAGAGTATTGTTATGAGAAATCCAAAACCTTTTTACTTCTTTATTTTTTCCCAACTAAACTATTTTTAATTTCTTGAGAAAAAAAAAAGAGAGATGGATATATGGAGAGCGTTTGAGAAATTTGAGTGGAAGTGAACTTTATACATCAAGCAACCATAAAAGACTTTCACATGATCTTTTATTTCGTTAGGATTTTTTTGGTTACATATATCTAGTAGGATCATTTCATCCAACCAAAATTTAAGCAATTCCACTACCGCATTTATCCATGCGGGGAGCACTAGTTTTTATTAAATCACACTATTGACAATCACAATTACCTTACGTTTTCATATGATTAATATTTCAAATTTCCTCCAATATTTATAATAGTAAAAAAAAATAAAAATAAAAATAATTTTAATTATACTATTCAAAATAATATATTTTTTGAAATCTTTTATCAAAATTTGATTGGTTTTTATTTTAATTTCTCATTGCATTAACATGTGGATAGTCATTTAAACATGCATATGTTTTAGGCTGAGCACAGGACGAAAAAAATACCGAGTCAAACCAAAATTTTGAACCGAAAGACATTAAAACTGTATCGAACCGAATAATTTTAATCTCGAACCGAATTTCATGACTAATTTGATATGGTACTGAATATTTACAAAAAATTGAACTAAAAACAGTACCGAATATTAATTTAATAAGTAATTGTAGGCGGCGGGGTTTAGCGCACACCCAAGTGTTGGCAACCACGACACTGTGCAGGCTCAAGGCCCACTAGGAAATACAATATAGGTTAAAGCCTAACCGGAGATGGAGTCACCACCCGGATAAAAGTCGGGATACACTTGTATGGCAATTGGATTCCACGGAGGTTCCCAGAAGCCGTCATCAGAGAACAGGTTCCGAAACTGGGTATGAGCGTTTGAATGCTCACTAGACCTTGCAGTCGGCCTCCGTTTATGTTTCGTGTTTTATTACCTCTAATTATTCAATTATTTCCTTATTAACATGCAAATTATATTTGCCTTCAACCAATTTGTCGAATTTTACATTGAAGTCCATGTTTGCACATTAATCCCATTTCATGCATTTAGTCTCAATATTCATCAAGAATAATAATTTACAACCATTCATTCCAAATAAATGGGGAAATGATTAAGGATTACAATGCTTAGCCTCAAATAAAGGAGCAATAAACTGAAAATATACTAAAAATAAACCATAATATACAGAAATAAACCAGAAATATACTAGAAATAAACCATCATGAATTCCTCTCAAGAACTAATTAAGGGGAACCAATTCCCCTTAATTGGTTAATCATTTCGAAATCCTGCAATAAACAAAGTTAAATTTCTGGAACACAAAAGAGTTTCTACAAAAAGGTGAATTCACGAAATTAATCTATTAATTAGATTAACACACATGAGGATCATAAATATTTAAATATTGACCTGAATAAAGTAGTAATATCATTTTAAAAAGCATATATTTAAACCTCTCTTACAAACTGCATTAATTCTCACTGTTAGTCGGGTCCACTGTTCTTGACGTTGATAAAAAAAATTATATAAATATACATTTTTACCTCTAACATTTATAACAATAAATAAATTTATCCCTAAAAAATTTAAGAATATTTTAACACAAATTTTTTTAAAAAATTTAAATTTATCTAATAAAAATATTAAATAACTATTTATTTATTATACTTATAAGATCTACTAATGCTAACAAAATATTAAAATAATTTACATCCAATTTTGATGGTGTATAGGTACTGTGGAACATTTCAGAAACATCACCAAATGGTGTTAACATCAGTAATGAAATTTATCTTGCATTGCTTAATTATCCGTTGATATCCTCTGTTGTTCCTATTGTTCATTGATGGACTGTCTGTTTTACTTTTTATGCACTTTCCTATGTTACCTAAATTGTTGTCATGGAGAGAAGAGACACTCCATGCAGCCTTTTTGCCCATTTCTCTGAGGTCATCATCTATTGTGAGGTGTTGATTCCCACCTGTAATCTTCCCATCTTCTTCCCCCGTTGATGACTCTGTCGCCATAGCTACAGTTTATTATAATTTGTGAGGGATGGAGGCAAGACGGGACTGCTAGATGGCTATGGTGGCTGCACAGATATGTATAGGGCATTTTTCCGGTGGTTTAGTGTGTATCGGTGCCGTCCAGGGGAAGAAGAAGGAGAGACGGGAAAAAAAAATAGTCCATGCCCATCTAGCAGGCAACGCCTGGTCTTTATTTTTTTGAACAACGTCTAGCCTTTGTTTGATAATAAAGAAAACGCGTGTTTTTTATACTTCTCACATGTGAGGTCCATATTGTATCATGATAGGGGTCCATGATATAATTTGCTTAGAAATGGCCCCTTTTTTTTCATTTTGGTGACCGTTGAGGGCATCATTCCCAAGGCTGTGGGGAGCTCCATGTCTGACAGAGTCATGGGTCTTGAATCATCTGGGAGTTTGAATGAGAGAGACGTTCCTGGTAAACCGATGAAAGAGACGCGCCTGCATGGACTTGCTCTTCTCCAGAGAGAGCTTCTCGGCATAGTCAGAGAAAGTGACTGTGGTACTTTCGGTGATAGATGACGGAGTGAGGCAAGAGATGACTTCCTTCAATGGCTCTGCATTGGTCCCATGTCCAAAGCGACATAAGTGGCATATTGATTATCCTCATCCTTTTTGTAATCAAGGCAAATCTTAGCTATATGGTTGGATAAACCATATGGTTGACAGAGTCTGAGCATCCTTTCATACAACAAGACTACCCATTTCACTATACCCATTAGAGATCTCTGAGTTAACTATTGAAAACCTTTCATGACCTTGACTTTGTCTTCATGACCTTGGCCAGGAGGAAGCTCTTCAGATGTTGACATTTCCAGAGTGCAGATTTTTATCTGCACTGTTCAAGTTCATTGCTAGTAGAGGTCATTAAGGAATGAGAGTGGAAGACAGTGAAGGAGTTAAAGATAGAAGTGAGTGGCTTAGAAGAGGAACTTGAACAGTTCTATAAAAGAGAACCCCAGAAGCTCATAGAGCGCACATATCGCTATCTTGGAACTTATCATCACAAATTGAGTTTGTCTGTCTATATGATGAGTTGATTTATTAAAAAGAATTGTTGTTTCATCCTATAAAATACTTCTGAGAAGATACAACTTGCTAAGAAATTCTTCTACATCCAACATAAAGAGGAATTACTTTAGTTGATGTTTGCAATTAAAACAAGCATTTAAGTTCACATAGCAACCTTGACTTATATTGTTATAATTTTATACACCAATATTGTTTATATATTTGGCACATTCAACACTTTTATTTCTGTATTTTTTCAAAAAAATAAAAATAAAAATAATAGCCTATAGCTATACGATTTTTCATTTTTTTTTACCATATGTAGTTTTGTCGTGGTCTTTATTATATTACATTATAGTATTATGTTAACTATTGTTGTTGGTTTTCATCAGTTTGTATAATATAATGTTAATATGATATGAATTTTTTCATAATGATATCTTTTTTCAATGATTTGACATTTATCTAACTATTTTAACTTCACAATAAATTAAATTAGCATATATTTTTAATTTTATGAAAAATAAAAAGATTTTTTAAAATAAATTGTATTATAATTTTTTTTTTTTGAGAAAAGACCATATTCATTAAAAAACACTACATTACAACAAAGAGTCCATTTTGGAAAGGGCCATAATACAAGGCCATTACAGATTGTTGGGCCAACTTAACGAAGAGCCCAATTAAACTACTGAGGGGAAAAACCCTCGGTTGAAAGAAGCCGGCAGACGGCAGCAACATCAGCTTCCTAATGAAGAAAGCCCAGATAATGCAGTGAAGAGCGAAGACGATGAGTCTCCGGAACAATCCAAACGACAACCGGGAACTGCAATCATCTCCAAAGGCAGCAATATTGTGACGCCTTGTTGAAAGAAAATAGCACCGGTGAGAAATGATTAAAAATAAAATAAATTGTATTATAATTAAAAATCTATTAATAGTTAATTTGATAATAACTTAGTTGAGAAATGATTTTATAATTGAATTATTATTTTTTATTAACATTACGTCACTAGATTTTAATGATATTAGTTAATACAAGTATTGAAATGTAATATAATAAAATTCAAATATCCCAAAATGACACCAAAAAACTATAATTTAGAAAGTGAAAAAGTTGCAAAAAGATAGAATTTTTTTTTCTTTGAGTGGGTATTAAAATATATATAATGACTCCTACTATGGTATAAATATTTGTATCTATATAAATGAAATTATAACTGTTAAATTAATTTTTATTTAATTACAACTTATTGATTTTTTTTATGTATCAATACCTATTGTAGACACCCTCGGTTTGAGGCCCGTAACGGAAGCCCAATGTTGAGAAAAGTACGAGCTCTGAATGCAAGAGAGCCCAAAACTTCTTCAGAACAAATGCGAGAGAGAGCCTAAAATCCCGAACTTTGGAGTCCAAGCCCAAAATTTTCCAACCTTAGCTCAAAACACTGAAACCCTAGTCCAAGGTGTCAAAGCCCAAGTTTCTTGGCCCATTTCAGCCCAAGCCATACAGGTTTGAGCTGAAGAGGTGCACGCCTCTCCGATGAGGCACACACCTTTTCAGCAGCCACTTGCAGACTACATTTAATGCAGTCTGATCTTGGCATTAAAAGCTCGACCCCACACCATTACTTCTTTGATTTTAGACATGCTTAGTTGATTTTTAAGGCTAATTTCAGAGCAAGAAAATGTGTGCTCATGATGGAAAAGAAAAGGGAAGGTTTTGTCTTACTTTGGGAAGGAGAAAAGGAAGAGAAGGGTGAGTGGTTAAGAGGGAAGGAGAGATGGTTAGTCTGAAAAAGAAAAAAAAAAGAAAAAAAATGTTCTTGAAGGAATAGAGAGAAAAGAGAGAAAAAAAAGAGAGAAAAGAGTGAGTTTAAGCTTAGAAACTTGAGATTTCTTGAGAAGGAGAAGGTGATCTTGCATTAAAAGCATTCCAAAATCATCAAACCATCTCTGAGGG